>JAHWFP010082699.1:0-10600 GCA_023313725.1 Lithobius niger
GAGTAATTTCCATTAATCCAAAGTAAATTCAACGTTATGTCGAAGTTTTTCAATTATTCATATATGGTTTTATATGCAAGAATTGTTTGCCACCCTTCTAACTCGATTTTAGCGGGTCTATTTTTTTAAATAAATGGACAGGTGATCTGAATCACCTCTCAGTTAGTAAAATAGCGATTTTCTGCACAAGATTGTTTTGTTACTGTTTAACGTTCATCAGAATGGTTTAAATAAAGGAAAGGTAGCATTTAAATCAAACCCCGTGAGGACCCAATCGCAATACACGTGCAACTACACCACGGCTGACATTTGAACCAAGGTATCATTCATTCCTATTCAGTGCCTCATTAACAAAATTACCTGCCACCACTGTCCAATTTCTTTTCTGTAAGGTGTTGTAAGTGACTTACTAGTTCGTCAAGTACTCCCTGCAACAAAATACAGTACAAAGAAATAAATACACTCAATTAATTTAAATTGAATGTTAAGTTAAATCATTGAAAAAATGTAAAAGTTTTTTGGACATGAAAATAGTTTTTACTTTTCTAAAATACTTAAAATACTTACTTTTCTAATTTAAGTTATTTTCGTTTCGAAATAATGCTCCATGTCAAACATTAACCTCAAAACTTAAAGGAAACGTACTGCTCCCAACCAGGGCAGCTGCGCCCCATATTAGGTAACTAGCTGAATCCCCGTCAAAAATGATGGGTCCTAGTGTTAATAAGTTGATTATGGGGGAAAACAACAGCAGAAAATATTGTTTTTATACACAACATTGAAAATTGAAAATGGCTTCTATGAGCCAGAATTTTTACTGAATAGTAAAATTGAAATACGCCTAAAAACGGGCTTAACGCCCAAAACCCGAAAAACGAACTCCCAAGGTCAAAATACATTCTCTTATTAAATTTGAAAAATATCCGACAATGTTAGGCCTAACGAAAACACCTTAACTTAAAGCCCGTTAACATGGCACAGCTAACCCACATTTCACCCTTTGTTTAAAAAAAAAAAAATGCTCTAAAAAGGGCCTTAAAAAAAGGGCCCGAGAAAGAAACGTAAAGTTGGGTAAAAAAAATCACGAAAGGAATATACCCACCAAAGGATACCCTAACCTTTCCCTGGTTTCAGCATCAAAATAGCACAATTGGGAGAGCAAGAAATTCGACTGAAATTGGGATTAAGTTTGGGGAAAAAAGGCTAAACAGCCAAAGGGTTCTCGGTGCCCGCCTTCCCAACTCTTCCTCTATTGACGCGCACGTATTGCTGGCGCTGCTATTATTATGACCTTGGTTATCCCTCTATGCCGTTTAGCGACGGCAGATGGGGTTGGCGACAGACGGCATTGCTGGCGCTGCTCACCTCGGCGAGTCGTGACGTACGCGTTGCGTGGTTGCGTAGTTCTCGCCTGTTGATGCTGTTGCTGGCATCGCGTCGCTCGCGTCCGGTGTTGCTGGCATATTATATGTACGATTTATTAACGAGTCCATTGTTCCCCACATTTGTATCCTGATTCTATGTCGCAGGTTTCCTAAAGTAAGTATTTTAAGATAAGTAAAAGCTATTTTTTTTGTTTAAAACACCAAAATACCAGGGGCAACTCGTTGATTTTTGTTTCTATTGCCTATTGACAATACACATTACCTGATTTTTAGCAGTCTCCTTCTACCATGCTATTTTGATCTAAAGATTAAGACTTGGAGCGCCGCCAGCGTCGCTACCTACTGCGCATCAGTTCTGCACAACCTCTTCGGTATATAAGCCGAGACGGCGTCCGTATTCCATCTTTTGTTCCTCTATACATCGTGCCTGTAGCGACATAGAGGGAAAGGAGGATGGGAATGTATCAGGTAATGTATATTTTCAATAAGCAATAAAAACAAAAATCAACCAGGGTCCCTGGTATTTTGATGTTTCTATGCCTTGAAAATATACATTACCTGATTTTTAGCATTCCACAGACCTCGTCAATGGTGGCGGGCGCCACATGACAGAGCCCCTTTAAGTAGCACGCTGGATCCCTAAAGTACATGACTTTGCCACAATTGAAACAGGATACCATGCGTCAATTGTGTGTGAAGGGGATTAGAGAACACGTCTGGCTGCCACGAAGGTGTCCAGTCAGTATAAACCATCAGCTTGAGCCGACATATCACGTAAGTAGTGAGAGGTAAAGGCCGATGGATTTCTCCAAGAAGCGCCTTCCATGATGTCAGAAATAGGAATGTTACTAAGACGAGCCCTAGAGGCTGATATAGCCCGCAAGTTGTGAGCTGTAACTCGAATAGCTTCTTAGTGCAGGTGATGTCGACGGCGTTGTAGGCCTGTAGGATGACGGTATTAATCCAGATAGCAATCATTCGAGGGGTTGTCTCACTCTGTTTAGCGGTGAAATGGTTGATTGTGAGAGACTTGTTTATCGGCTTCATGTGTCGGACCACTTTAGTACCAGTGATCACAATATGGTGAACTTTACAATTCAGTGCCTTGGTACTGTTCCTGCCATTTATGAAATAAACCGGCGGAAACGTGTCGATTTTGACATGTTGCGAAACGTCTTATCGACTACAAATTGGTCTTCTATTTTCGTTAATAACGGGATGGACGCAGATACCTCGTGGACTAATTTTATAAACGTCGTTGATTATGCAACTGAGTTGTGTACTTTTGGTTGCCCTCATAGCAGGAGTGATCTTAAATAAGGTAATGTTCCATTTTCGATCTCAAAACTGAGAAAGAAAAAATTAAAATTGTGGAATAAATTTAAACAAAATCCTACGGCAGAACGTAAGTCCCGCTGTAAAGCTATACAAGCATTATAACTCTTCCAAAACGTGGGAATTTGAAAAAAAAACGAGCACCGAGTCATTGAAGAGGGCTCTTTGGCATCCTTTTTTAGATTTGCAAAGCGGAAATCCGGCAAAATCAGATCAATCCCACCGTTGCAGTTTGATGGAAAAATCTTGACTGCAAATAGTGAAAAATGTTACATTTTTAACTCTTTTGTTGGGAATTGTATAACTGACAACTGCATCATACCTTCCATGACGAACGGCAGCTCTATGAGCTGTTGTTTGCCTTCTTTAAATGAGCTATCTGTTCTGGGAGCTTTTTCGGCCTTGAAGCCAAGTTACAGCGCAGGACCCGATGCTTATTCGGCGGCCTTCTAAAGGGTGTCAGAAAAGTCATGGTCATAACTTACATGGTATGTAGTACTCATCCAGACAAACAAAAAGTCCATATAAACATAGGTACGGAATCGACCGGTTTCCAAGATCCAGTGACCTTTGTCTTACAAAAACACACGCATTTTCAGCCAACATTCAGGGGCAGCGAGCTAAATTCAGAAACATAAAAAACAATGTATCTTAAGGACATGTGAAAAATCCCCACTTCATGAGCTGTGCCCCGACATTCCCCATGTGTTGAGCACAAGTACATCTCACAATTACAGTGTCTGGTTATGTGTTTGTACATATTGCCAGAGCACAATGGCTGTTAACCATACCAATCAAGAGACGGCCGACATGCATTTCATGTATGGCCGTGCCAATGGAAACGCAGCGGAAGCTGCACGGTTGTACGCTGAGACCTATCCTAATAGAAGGCATCCAGACCGTCGTATGTTTGCAAGGATCCACTCACGCCTGTGTGAGCGTGGCTCATTCGAGGTCGCTTCACGAGAGGGAAGACCAAGAACGGTCTGAACTCCTGAACTGTAAGAGCGAGTGCTACAGAGAGTTGACGAGGACCCGGGAACGAGCACACGGCGGATTGCCGCAGCAGAAAATGTAAACCATGATGTTGTCTGGAGAATCCTCCATGAACAATTGCTGCGTCCATACCACCTGTAGAGAGTGCAAGCCCTAGACGAAAACGACTATCCGGCAGGGGCTAAATTCTGCCAGTGGCTGCATCAGCATTGCACTGCTAACCCTCTCTTCCTGCATAATGTGTTATTTACTGATGAAGCTGGATTTACCCGTGATGGAATTGTCAACTTCCATAACACCCATGTTTGGGCTGATGGAAATCCCCAAGCGATCCTGCAATCACGGCATCAGCGTCGGTTCTCCATCAATGTGTGGGCTGGTATCGTAGGGGATGTTCTCATAGGGCCGCATGTTTTACCTAACAGGCTTGCTGGGGATTCATACCTCACCTTCCTGCGAGATGACCTACCTGGCCTACTCGAAAATGTCCCACTCATGACACGTCAGATGATGTGGCTCATGCACGATGGGGCACCAGCCCACTTCCAGCTTGCTGTCAGGCAACACCTCAATGAACCATTTGGAGAGAGATGGTTTGGCCGAGGCGGACCACGTCCATGGCCTCCCCGATCACCAGACCTGAACCCATTGGACTTTTGCATCTGGGGCTACGTGAAGGGACTCGTGTATTCAAGAAACATTGAAACCGACGCACAACTGCGGCAACAAGTTGAAGCTGCATTTCAGCAAGTGAGGCAAAGCCAAGGATTATGCTATAGAATCCGTGCATCCCTTAGCAGAAGAGCGGAGGCATGTATCCAGGCAACTGGCGGTCACTTTGAACATCTGTTGTGATGTCGTGGAGAATCGCCCTGCATCTTTTCAAGATTCAACCAATACCTCCTTACGTTCCCATAATTTTGTTTCCAGCGAGTTTTCGGTTTGTAGGTTTCTCAGGAAAAGAAACTTATCACGAATGGACCATGGCTGGATATGTCCTCACACCACTGACTTCACACACAGGGGCCAGTCACTTGATCCGAGAGCAGGCGGCGGAAGCGGCAGCGAGCAAGCGAGTTGGTGGTCTCTCACTACGCTCGTGCCGCACGCTTCTCGGGTCAAGTTATTGGCCTCTGTGACTTCACACAACTAAATTCGTCTCTTGCGGGGCACGTACTTAGCATTTCGCATTGCTTAGACATTACTATTTTTAAGCCTCCAGTGGGTGCCAGCATGGTGTGGCACGCTGAATGTAGTAGAGTGAATCCCAAGAGAGAGCAGTGTCTTGTTGTGTGAACTGGCTTTCTTACAAAATACTAAGAAGACGCTTCTACAGCTTTGAGGTAAAGGGGGTAAACACCACTGCTTATTTCCAGGCTGGGGATTATTTCACTTGTCTTTAAGAGACATTGTCTTTTATGTTTCTGGATTTAGCACGCTGCCCCTGAATGTTGGCTGAAAATGCGTGTGTTTTTTGGGACAAAGGTCACTGGATCTTGGAAACCGGTCGATTCAGGACTATGTTTATATGGACTTTTTTGTTCGTCTAGATGAGTACTACATACCATGTAAGTTATGACCATGATTTTTCTGACACTCTGTATAAGGAGATAAACACGAAATCTCTGCTCCCATTGCAAAAATTTTCCGAACATCAATGGAAACTTCCAGGGTGCCTTGTGCATGGAAGACTGCAATTGTCACCCCTGTTTTAAAAGGGGGACGCATCTGACCCACTTAATTATAGACCTATTGCACTTACGTGTGTTCCTTCTAAGGTCATGGAGCGCTTAATTCGATCCGCAATGCTAGATTTCATTCAGAGGAACACTAGGCCTATTTTAAGCTAGGACCAGTTCGGTTTTGTTCCTAAAAAATCTACGAGCCTTCAGCTTTTCTCAGTACTCGATGACTTGACTGCCTCTGTTGATGCTGGGATTCCGCTGGACATCATTTTCATTGACCTTCCCAAGGCTTTCGAGTCTGTTGTTCACAGTAAACTCTTGGCAAACTGAACCATCTGGGTTTTCGGGGGCTGTTGTGGGACTGGATTGCTGACTTTCTCTCTGATCGCACTCAATGTGTTGCTGTTGGGGGCGCGTGCTCCGACTTCCGACCTGTGCAGAGTGGGGTCCCACAGGGTAGTGTCCTTGGGCCTGTACTTTTCATTTTATTTTTAAACGATCTTTCTACGGGTAATCCTGAAATTTGTTCATGGAAGTTTGCCGATGACGTAAAAACCTATACACATGTTGTGGATGATGCCACTTTTGGAGGGTTGAGCATAGCCTTCTCAGAGATTATTGGCTGGTCGACTCGTTGGCAGCTTCCCATTGCACCCCTTAAGTGCAATGTTCTCCATCTCAGTCACCTTAATAGTCTTTTTGAATATACTTCTACGTCTGGTGCTGTTTTGCCCGCTAAGCGGGTGGTAAAGGATATAGGGGTTTGGATAACCCCCGACCTCTAATCTGGTTGTCATTGTAACTATATTGTTAGGACGGCAAACAGGCGCATGGCCTTTGTTAGGAAGCTTTTTACTTCCGGGGACAACCATATTTTAGTTTGGGCTTTTAAAGTTTTTGTCCGCCCTATTTTGGAATATGCTAGTCCCGTGTGGTCACCACATTTCTTGGGGGACATTGATCTTGTTGAATCGGTACAGAGACGCTTCACCAAATCTCTTCGTGGACTTAAAAAGAACATTTTGCCGGCCCCCAGCCTGGCCGGCTAAAAATGGTTTCTTTTTGCCTAAAACATACTTAACCTGGTAATTTTAGCATTACATTCCTCGAATGTGATGTTCCCCTGGAGGTTTCTTCCGGTTTGTAGACGCCTGCTTGCATATCCCACCACGCATGCGCAGCGCATGCTCAATGTGTCAGGCGGTGACTCGAGAGGGGAGGCAGGGCGGGAGTAAGGTTAAGTATGTTTTAGGCAAAAAGAAACCATTTTTAGCCGGCCAGGCTGGGGGCCGGCAAAATGTTCTTTCTTTATTGCCAAAACAACTTAACCTGGTAATTTTAGCATTACCAGTTGACCTCGTCAAAGTTGGTGGCGGGCACCGTCTGTACGAGCGCCCCGGGATGCAAGCAGGCTTTCCCCCATGAATTCTTTATCTGCAAGAGAAAAATGTGCACTTTATTCAGAACATTTGGGCTTGACAGGAATTTGGTCTCATTCGACGGAGTTGGTGGCACTGAAAAGGCTTCTAGCAGGGTGGAACTTGCTTCTTTCATGGGTCTTGCTTCTGCTTCGTTCTGAGTGCTTAAGGGGGGGGGGGATTGGTCATGGTTCTGGCTGCGATGATCAGTTCCAGCCGATGTAATCTGGATTCATCCTTCACCCTGTCTCATAGGTAGTGAGAAGTGAAGGTGGACTGGTGGCGCCCAGACGCTGCTGCCAGGATTCTTCAATTGCGGCGGCGGTATGGTGGGCCCAAGATGGAGAGATAGTTCTCACTGTGTGCGCCGTCATTCTTATGGTATTGCTCAATTTATGTTTGTCATAAGCTGCTTTGATCGTTCTTTTGATCCAGTAGTTTCCGATACTTCGTACGACAGGGACGAGAAGTCCCATGGAGGAGATGGCGACAGCGGCGGTTGATGTAGGAACGTCGGACGAAAGCCGTGTTTAATTATGATAGGATTTCCAGGTTGGTGGTCAGTTCTTGCCAGCTGGGAAATAATGGCGTAGTCTGGCCCCGACAGGGAGACCAGCTAGGCAGAAGGCTGCATTGTAGGTTTTTGCGGTAGATACTTCTGCCCCCGGGGGATGAGGCTCGGCTCCTTCGGCCGGGGGTGGTGGCGCGCTTCTGTTGGGAGCGTTGGCCGGAGTGACAGCGAGGAGCGTCGGTCCGAAAAGGCTACTGGTTTCGCTGCTGGTAGGGGGCAATGTTGTTCGGGCGGTAGGGGGTTGGTGATGCCGTATTTTGTGCCAATTGTCCGGGGGAGGGGGGTTGGCTTGTTAATTCTTCGAGAACGGACGGATTGAAGACGTGGCTTGCTTTTGCGACTTTTGTTTTCTCGAAACGTCAAGGTGAGGAGCAAGTGTCGGGATAAACCCACGGAAGACTGTTACTGACTCATGGGTCAGTTGATTTCAGAGTCGGTGTCGTGTGGAGACGTTTAGGTTGTTTGCAGACGACAGGGCAATGTCGCGAAGGAGAAGGGTGTTGTTGAACAGCGCTCTCGTTGCCCAGTTCATTGCGTGGTTAGTAGCAAAGTTAGCTTTTTTGGAAGGGCTGAGAAATCAGGGACGACAGGTTCTTGAACTTATCTGGAGTGACGTCGGCGACAGCTTTTTTTTTTGGGGTGTTGCCAACGAGGTCCCGAAATCCATCTTGATTTCGCTGCAAGCAAACTTACACTCCGGGTAGGAGTCAACGTTGCGGGGGTTAGTGGCGCCGTCTGCGAAGGATCGAAAGAAGCTGTTTTCACGGCCAGGGCACGGCGTAGGAGGTTCTTTGTCGAGAAGAAGGGGATCGCCTTTGACTAGTATGGAGCCTTCGTTGCGGAGGAGACATGTTAGGAGTGTCGTTGATTGACCCAGGAGGCAGCGGGGCTTGGCGTCTTTGTCTCGTGAGGCAAATCCAAGGCCTGTCGATTGGCCACGGTTGATGACAGGGGCGTCCGGCATCTCAGTAGGCTTGACAGGAAGCAGTCTGGAACAGTGTGTTCGACAGTCTTTAAAAGAGCTGTGAGCGACAGGTTGGATTCATCTGGGGTGTCGTCCGGGAACATGATGCGCTTCTCGGCAGTAGGGGCGGGCGACAGAGGGTGACGCAACGACAGTGTGTCGTCCGACTTGCGCTTGGGTGCCGTAGCGGGGGGAAAAGAAGCGGCAAGCCTGTGCCCTTCGTGGCTTGACGTGGACGTCAATCCGATGACGTGCAAGTAGGAGGCGGCATCGGATTGACTTGCAGGTGACGGATGGTGTCATGTACGATTTCCCGTACGACACTGAGGCTGAAGTCTGGGACCGTCAGCTCGATAGTCTTTAAAAGAGCTGCGCGCGACAGGGTGGATTTATCTGGGGTGTCATCCGGGAACCTGATGCGCTTCACGGCAGCAGGGGCGGGCGAAAGAGGGTGACGCAACGACAGTGTGTCGTCCGACTTGCGCTTTTGTGCCGTAGCCAAGGGGGAAGAAGCGGCACGCCAGTGCCCTTCGTGGCATGACGTGGATGCGACCCCGTCCTTGCTACGGGTCTTGCGTACCGATGACGTGCAGGAAGGAGGCGGCATCGGATTGACTTGCAGGTGACGGACGATGTCATGTATGATTTCCCGTACGACACTGCGGCTGACGCTGAGGCCTTTCCGGGAGGAATTGGCGCCGGGTCGAGCGGCGAGCTCTGGTCCGGAGAGTGGGTGAGTGTCGCACGGTGGAGGTCACGTTTGGCGGCCCGGAGAGTCCTCGGCGGCTTAAAGGTAGTGTTGGAGGGACGACAGGTCCAGCAGGAGGTAGTGTGTGTTGGCCCGGGAGGGATTCAAGTGATGCGACAGCAGGAACAGGCGTGACATCGGGTGGGTGTCGTACGGGCCGGGTCGTAAGCGGCGTGCAGCCACAAGAGATGGAGACGTCATACGACTTGATTCTTCACTTAGGTCGTGGGTTTTTTTTTTTTTTAAGAAACCATGGTGAGACGAGCAGCAGTTTGGACAGCAGCTGGTGATTTGAATTTCACTTCAGACCGGGGATCAGCCATGGACGAGACTAGTGGGAAATGTAGATGGTTTCCAACTCGATTCTTCACTCAAAGCGTGGGTGTAGGCCACGGGTGAGACGAGCAGTAGTGCGGGCGACAGCTGAAGTCTTGATTATCACTCGGGACGTGGGGCCAGTCACAGTGGAGGCAAACAGAGTGCAAACGGCTTCATTCTTGTTTTACTCAAACCATGGGTACAGGCCACGAATGAGACGAACAGCAGCGCACAGCGACAGGTGACTTGATTTCCACTCGAGACGTGGGGTTAGCCACGGTCGAGACGAGCAGTAAAAGGTGCAAACGGCTTCCTTCTTGGTTCACTCAAACGTGGGTTCTAGCCGCGAGTGAGACGAGCAGCAGTAACAGCAACAGGTGACTTGATTTTCACTCGAGACGTGGGGTTAGCCACGGTCGAGACAAGCAGCAGGGGGTGCAAATGGCTTCCGTCTTGGTTCTTCACTCTAAACGTGGGATCAGCCACGAGTGAGACAAGCAGCAGTGGACAGCAACAGCCGGCTTGATTTTCGCTCGATGCGTGGGGTAAGCCACGGTCGAGAGTCTTGAGTCTTGATCGATGCGTGTGGCAGGCGGCGATGAGCCGCACGTTCTTCGAAAGACAGAGACGTGTCGTCGGTTGTGTCGTCCGGCAGGGGCATCTGGCATCTGGATGGGCTTCGGGACTGTCTGCTCGACAGTCTCTAAAAGAGCTGCGAGCGACAGGGTGGCTTCGTCAGGAGTGTCGTCCGGGAACCTGATGCGTTTCTCGGTAGCAGGGGCGGGTGACAGCGGGTGGTACGACGACAGTGTGTCGTCCGACTTGCGCTTGGGTGCCGTGGCCGGCGGGGGGGAAGCGGCACGCCTGTGCCCTTCGTGGCTTGAGGTGGATGCGACCCAATCCTGGGTGCGGGTCTTTCGTACCGTTGATGTGCAGGAGGGAGGCAGCATCGGGTTGACTTGGAGGTGGCGGACAGTGTCATGTACGATTTCCCGTACGACACTGCGGCTGACGCAGAGGCCTATCCGAGAGGTGTTGGACGACAGGTCGAGCGGCGAGTTTCGGTCCGGAAAATGGGCGAGTGTCGCATGGCGGAGGTTGCGCTTGGCGGCCCGGTAGGAGTCTTTGGCGATTTGAAGGTCGTGCCGGAGGGACGACAGATCCAGTGGGGCGAGGAGCG
>JAHWFP010082699.1:10610-48610 GCA_023313725.1 Lithobius niger
GAGAAGTGGAGAGTAAGGCGATGCGACAGTGCAATCGGAGCGGTGGCTATCTTCGGCGAATCATCCAATTTTCCAAACGACAGTCGGGGAACCGGGGAGCGAGGTGGCGTTGGAGACATCTCTGGAGGAAAATGAATGCCGATAGCGTGCGCGCTGTCGCTTTTATAAGGGAGGACCGCGCTGCGCATGCGTGGTGGGATATGCAAGCAGGCGTCTACAAACCGGAAGAAACCTCCAGGGGAACATCACATTCGAGGAATGTAATGCTAAAATTACCAGGTTAAGTTGTTTCGGCAATAAAGAAACAAAACTTACCTCGAGAGACTTCTTGCCACAAATTTGGAATACCTTGAATTGTGCCGCCTTAGGACAGACCTACATTTAACCTTCTCTCTTTTACATGGTTTGGTGGACTGTGTTTCCACAACCTTTTTTGAATTTCGCTCGGATGGACGAACACGGGAGCACAAGCTCAAGCTTGTTGTTCAGAGTACCAAATCCGACTGTCGGAAATTTTTTTTTCGCAAATCGGGTTGTGAAGCCGTGGAACGACCTTCCAGTGGAAGCGGCTCGTCGTATGATGGCGAGAGTTTGGTTACTTCATCTTCGTTCAGAAGCCCTTGATCCAAAATGCTCATAAGTCTGTCTTGCACTTTCTGGTGTACAGTATAACCTACTTGGTAGTCGAGCTTCCGGTAGATGTCAGCTTTTGTAATCTCAAGTTCAAACCTTCTCATCGTAGTCAGCGGTATCAAGGAGGTCCGAACCATTTGTCTTGTCGGTGAAACAGTGATGTTATCTCTGACAATCGACTTCAGCGCTTTCAACTGGCTTTTAGAAAGATTGCTTGTGTGTTGTGGGGGCACTTGGAGTAAACCCGCAGATAGTTGATGAGAGAAGGTGGGTGCCTAGGTGTACCTTTCAAAGACAACTTGAACGTCAGAAGCCAGGTTGAAAAGATGGTGACTGTTCTCTAAATCCACAGAAGGTATAAATTTTGGATCAAGTTCCAAAAGCGAAAGTTCATCTGGTCTCAGGGATCTGGAAGACAATCTCAGCACTTTTGGTACTCTGGGGGAATGGGTGGCAGAGTGGGGGAGGGCACTGTGGGGAGTGGCCAGGGCTGTAGTTGGAGCAGGAGGGGAGGGGGGAGGAATGTAGGAGATGGAGCCCAAAAGAGTACACCCAGAGAAAGATCATCTGCGGTCTGAGCTATTTTGTCATTCAATGTCGAATCTGCTGGTGGGGAGGGGGACACGGGGAGGGACGATGGTCCCTGACAAGGTCTCCTACTGTATGTGGTTTGTCAGTGTGGCACGAGTTGGGAGTACCAGACACTTCTAGCAAGTGGGGTGGTGGGGAGGAGGTAACAGGTGGAACACTACTAGTGGGAGGGAGGGGAGGGTGGCACTTTAGGGGCGAGTGAACTGACAACAAAAGCCGTATTGGCATGTGTGTCACTACCTCTGTTATAAACTTCTAGATTCATACTCTGGAACGTAGCAGACGACATTATTTACGTACGGAGGATAATACGCAATATTCCAGACGTGCAAGAACGATTTAACAATTCTTGGCGAACTTTCGATAGTCTATTTGCTGTGGATGGAAAAACCTAGCCGACTATTATCTTCAGGCACATAATAAAAACTCAAACACTACCACCTATTTACAGTCCATTAGATTCGAAATAGGTGTTAACTTGGCCTCCGATATTTACAAGGTATATATGTAAGGAATTTGCAACATTTTCTTTACGGTACTGGAGCTAGCTACCTCCAAGCAACAAAACGCCAGATTTTTAAATCGAAACTGCCAACCCTAAACTTGGTGAGGTAGGGTGGGCAGGAGAAATTGAACTTTTACACTAAAATCGTTGAAATCTTAGAAGATCGAGAAAACCCAAGTGGTCTTACTAAAGGTCTGAAATCTTCAATTTCGAATTTATTTTTTTTAATAAATACCAAAATGTAATAAGCGCTGCTGCGAAAAATTGTAAAAATTGAAACATCGTTGTAGTTCGGCATAAAGCCACGTAGATTATGTTACCTACACGTTTCATAATTGTTTAAAGTCCTCTCACAAACAATAGGGGTACTTCACAGAGCATAATAATCGATTTTATTGATGTCTGAAACTATTTATAACTTGCAACAACTCTCTGTGCTACGCAGGTTTTCTAGCGCTAATGTCGCTGTTTTCACTTATTATTTTCTTCAAAGTCTGTCTTAAATCTTCGTAAAAGATGCTTAGCCTTTGATCTTAATAATGTTCAGATTCCAAATATATTTACCTTTTTAAATTCAGTTGGGTAGTTTTAAAACTATGAGGCAAAACGTGTCCGCTACCTCGGCTCAATGCTTCAGCGCCATGTTGGAATTTTACTTGCGTAAGTAAACACGGTCGGCTCTCTCGTGCAAACCGGAAGTGGCTCGAGCGTCGTTGGCGCCGAATTTGGCTGACCAAACTCTCCACCAACCAGTGAATTGGATGCTTGGAAATTTAGGCTCTAAACAAATCCGAAGGTGCCTTACATGTCCAGCATTCCTCGGGGTCCGCGCAGAAGGCAAGTTGGAGCCGTTACCGAAGTATGAAAACTCAAGCTTGAGAAAATATCGTTAGCATAGCTCGACCTCGCAGCCACCCATCGCCACGTTCTCCGGGAGGGCGATGTTCTTCTGCCGCAACAAATTGTGCCAAACGGGGCAAAGGTAGAGGGCATGTAAGTTAACTTAGTTATACTTGAATTTCGTTTATGCCATTTATTTGAAAACTTAAATGTAACTTAAACTTGATTATCGCGATCGGGGAAGGTTTTTGCAGGTGAAATATTTTTTGGGGATGATTTTATAAAATCTTTAATTTCATTCCCGTTTCAAGTTAAAACTTTAAAACGTGAATTTTTTTCCAATGTAAAACCAAAGACTAGCATCTTAACCCTTTTAGGCCTAAGTGACGATATATCGTCATCACAATTCCACTGCGAAAAAGCCGACATGACCTTTTCGTTAGCCGACATGACCTTATCGTTAGCCTGGTTCAGCAGAGTTCTACGCCCTGTTAAAAAAATTAATTTCCTATTGCGTACATCTGAGGCGTAACTCCGATTGAATTACGTAATTTGAACGTATATTTTCGGTTTATTTAGGTTAATTTAATTTAAGATCATCTGTTATTACCTTAAGTCAATGTTATTGTTGGCATCGTCGCCAAAATGGACGTGAAATTGGGGTTTATTTGTTGAAAATAGCCCTTGGTTCAAACCAGGGAGTTTAGATTATACGTAGCTTTGATAGGGTGGCCCCACTCGGTGAACGCGTCTGAGCTATAGCACAGCTATTTCTCGTGGTAAGGTACACGAACGAGATTCAGTTAGTAACGTTTTTGCTCCCAAACCAATTCTCGAAGCATACGACGCTTGGTTTCTCGAAACCAACAAAAAAGTTTGTTTTAACTAGCCAGTAGTTTTTAACGAAATTAATGAACAATAATGAAATATCTGATCGCTCAATCTTTGCTGAACGTTAAATTACACATTATTAAAACAAAACGAAAATTTTTTTCAAGATCACCCGAGACGAGAGTAGCTAACGTAGTTGCGTTGAAACAAAAACAATGGCATGTGTTTACGATGGTCGCTTGTGACGGTGCTCTCCTTCTGATAACAAACGTTGCAATTTTCAGTCGCATTGTCGATTGTGCTGGTAGGTTATTGCACTTTAAAACAATTTAAGCAATTGGAGCGGTCTGGCTTACGTTTGATGATGCGTACTCGTCCGTTTGTTAGTCCAATTTTGTGTTGATTCATCGGAAAAAGCAAACGCCAATGATATGCAAGAATCTGTAAAATGGCGCGGAAAATGGGAGAAGAAACGTCAGACGCGTTTGAAGTTTGCAAAGCAGCTACCAAAATCTCGCATGGTTTCTCGCGGTACAGCGTAATAGTAAGGGGTCCACCCTATCAAAACTACATGTAATCCAAGCTCCCTGGTTCAAACGATCGTATCTCCGGAACGACGCAACGTACAGCCGCCATCTTGGTCGCGTTCGAGAGAGGGAATTTCCAGTTTTCTGGCCCGCGAAAAATGACATCATCAACTCCAACACCACTGCCTGTATTCTTCCAATGAAATGTCCTGTTTCAACGACCGTTGTTCAAACGCTTCGGCCTCACGAGCTTTCGCGAGCGCTGATTGGCTCGTTGGCGGCACGTCTTCGGCCGTTCGCGAGTGACATCACGCGAAGCGAGTCAAGGTCGCAGCCATTGGCGCCAGCAGCAGCGCGTCGCATTGCGGGCAGCCGGTCATTATGGCGTCCGGCAACCATTTGGTAGAGAGCTGTAATCGATCGTAAATCTCGAAGAAATAAAGCAACTTTAAACTATTTTTACGGTAATAAAACATAAAATAATGATTTCGGAAGTAATAACACGCGTTGTGACGGAATAATATCGAGTGGATGTTATCATTCTGAGTACTGTAAGTTGAAACTTTCGTTATCGCTGTTCACGTAGTCGAACTTCAGGATTTTTTTAAATAATGAAAACGTAGGACGATGGTCCCAATTATATTTCTGGTCAATAATTTACAATATAATTATTACGTCTGCGAATTTTTATAATCCTAGACCGCATAGTTTTTTTATTACAATTAATTTTTGTGAGGCATGCAACTTGTTCATGGCAGCCATGTTGCAGCCATAGGCTTTTTCGCACGAGAATTGAAAAAATGGCGTAGGCCTAAAAGGGTTAACCAGACAGCTAAAGGTTGCACGTGAATCGTCGTCAGTGACGACATGTGAGTTGAATTTTTATTCAATATTACTTGCATTTTTGCGAAAATGTACTTCTAGTTTGAAGTTGGTGAAATTTCTTGACCGTTGTTGGTACTTGAGTGTTAAGCACAATTTGCTTAACAATTTTTTTTGTTGTTGCTGAAATCTAAAACCAAGATTTGTTGTAACCAAAATGAAACGGCAAACTAAACACTGTTTTGTAACTATTTTATTAACCAATGTTCAATAAATGTAAATAGAGCTTCAGTTTATTTCCAACCCTTATTTACTTAGTTACTTAAACTTGAAAAATTTTAGTTTAAAGTAACTGCTAGTAAATGCACGTTTTTTCCCATGGTGGCAGCAAAGAATTACCTCTTGCCAAGTTAGGTTAGTTTTATTAAAGCATTAGTCCGCAACGTCGCTCCCTCCTTGAATAGTGGCCTGCTATGCTTGTTGTTCTGAAATCCAGCAAAATTGGAAAGAAAGACCAGTAGCCTAACTTAGCAATACAGTATCCGCACCAGTACGATTAGTGACGTTTGCCGGCACACTGTTTTGGGCCGACGCCGCTACATATAGAAGGTAGGTGCGCGACACTCATGCACTGTCTCCGTTATTTTGAAGGCCGTGATTCCACTTTTTTTTTGTCGGCCTCTGAAAACAGCATCCAAAAGGAAGTGGATTGAAGGGTAAGACGGTCCCCTGGATATACATCAGCACGGCCTTCTCTCGGACGTGGTGTTGAATAGCCAGGGATTCGAGGCCTCTCAGGTGTGAGTCTCTGCTCGAGTTTGAAATGATTAACGTTTCAGTTCCTTCCCAATGGATGCATGAGGTGTCCATCTGGTGTACTGCGATGCCGTTTATATCGTTCTGGTTCCTGGTGTCACTCATATGTTGTTTTACTCGTGCCGTTATGCGTCTCACCAATATAGACGGCATCACAGTCAGCACATGGTACACCATACACTCCTTCTCTCGTGTTCACTATTTCTGCAGTTTTTCCTCATCCTCCTCGTATTACTTCTTGCTACCACCTTCCTCTTTATGCAATGCTTTCAGCAGGAGCAATTCTTTGAGGCCTCCTTTTTTTCACATAGGAGTCAAAGACGTTATCTCGGAGTATTTTCTGGATCTTGTCTGTTACTCCCTGAAGGTAGGTAAAACCTACCGTAGGTCTATGCATAGCATAGCCTCTCCGTCCGTATCATCTCCTTTTCTTATCACTTTTCTGCAACGCCTGCTGCATCAACCTGTTGAGGCACTTTGGGGGGCAGCCTAGGAGGATGAACCTGCCTTTTGCTTCTTGAAGGAAAGGCTATGCCACTTCTTGCGAACTAGAATGTCTTAAAAATCCTGGTAAACTCGCCTGCTGCAATGGCCTTCAACTGTCCCACCAGGTGCCCCAAATCGAAAGGGATACTTCTGCCAGAGGACAGGGGTTTTCTGCAAGGACGGTACGTGACAGATCCACAGGTAAGTTCCTTCTCTACCTCAGAGGTAAAATTGATGTCTTCCTTCCAGCAGTTCAACACCCGCACCACATTCTCAACCTGGTCTTTCTTCATGGATGATCTGCCACACTTCTCCACAACCGAATCTCTGGGAAAGACTTTCTGGCAAAGGCATCCAAGTGTTGTAGGACAATCACCGCAAGATTAGGTGAGCTCGAGTACCCCATCAGGGCACCCTTTATTTGTCAGAAGGTAATTCCCTTAAACTCGACATAAATAGAGGAAAGTAGCACTTTAACCAAGGCACGATCTTTCAAAAAAATTTTCTTGGGGATCTTAAACTTCTTAGCCGAAAGTTCCAACATCTCAAGGATCAATTTATAGGACAAACTGGGGAACAGTTGCTGTACATCTAGGGACACCAAAATGTCATCTTCGTCAAGTCTCAGTTCCTCAACCTCCTCCATTAACTCTTCGGTGTAGCGCAACCGGTGAGGAGAACACATACTTCTTGAGGCGCTCGTTCATAAACCAATCAAACCGTTGGCATAGTCCCCCATTCGCAGAAGTAATGAGGCGCAGGGGTTTACCTTCTTTATGTAGCTTTATCTGAGAGAAGATGTGAGGTAAACGGTGGGGTCCCCTAGGTATTACCTCCTCTTTTTCTTCATCGGTCAAGTGGCCTTCTTTCCAAAGTCTCTCAAGGCTGTAAACAAAATCGATCAAAGGTCGATCACCCAAATTCTCTTCGGTTTTTTCATACGTTCCAGAGGAACAGAGATTAGCTAGTACTTGATCGTCGTCTTGTTGGCTATCCATGACCACTGTTAGGTTAGACTTATCTGCCTTACAGATAGTCAAGTGTTGACGATTCCTCAATCTCCTAATATCTTCAATTTGCTGCCTCGTCAGGTTAGCTTTTGATGGTGGTGGACTACTGTCAACTGCTGGAGTTTTAATCTAACACTGGGGCTCCAAGTATATCCATCGAGCAACAGCTGCACCTCCGTTATGAGATTGGCTCGCCGACTGTCACTTGAGTAACGTCCAACAGGCACAAATTTCCAGTCAATATCCAAAACACTCATCTCATCACGATCTAATTCTACACTAGAAAGGTTCACTACATGCTGGAAATCCCCTTCTTGCGGCTCACCTCCACTAAAACGAAGTGCCAGTTCGTATGAAAGTCTGTGCCCTCCCATACTGACGATTTTCTCATGCTTTTTCGTTGTTGCACATCTCACTCCTGCTTCTTTTCTCGAAATAAAAGTTCATAGTTTATCCATCAGATCACCAGTGAGAACCTTCCTGAGAGTCTCTTCCACCATCCAAACATTTGTACGAAGTTTTCGGAGGCATTGCAGTAGGCGAGTTCACCAGGATTTTAAGACAATATAGTTCACAAGAAGTGGCACGTCATTTCCTTCAAGAAGCGAAAGGCAGGTTCATCCTCCTAGGCTACCCCCCAAAGTGTCTGAACAGGTTGATACAGCAGGCGTTGCAGAAAAAGAGATAAGAAAAGAGGAGATGATACGGATGGAGAGGCTGTGGATAGACCTAGGGTAGGTCTTACCTACCTACAGGGAGTAACAGACTAGATCTAGAAAATACTCAAGAGATAACGGCTTTGACTTCTATGTGAAAAAAGGACACGGCCTCAAAGAATTGCTCCTGTCGAAAGCATTGCATAAAGAGGAACGTGGTAGAAAGAAGAAATACGAGGAGGATGAGGAACGACTGCAAAAAATAGTGAACACGAGAGGAGTGTATCGTGTACCATGTGCTGACTGAGATGCCGTCTATATTGGTGAGACACTTAAGGGCATAAGGGCACGAGTAAAACAACATATGATTGATACCAGGAACCAGAAAGATACAAACGGCATCGCAGTAAACCAGATGGACACCTCCCACCGCATCCATTGGGAAGGAACTGAAACGTTACTCATTTCAAACTCGAGCAGAGACTCACACCTGAGAGGCCTCGAATCCCTGGCTATTCAACACCACGTCCGGGAGAAGGCCGTGCTGATGAATATCTAGGGACTGTCTAACCCTTCTATCTACTTCTTTTTGGATGCTGTTTTCAGAGACCAACTAAGAAAAAAGTGGAATCACGGCCTTCAAAATAACGGAGACAGTGCATGAGCATCGCGCCCCTTTCATTGTATATACCTTGTAAATATCGGAGGCGAAGTTAATGCCAATGTCGAATCTAATGAACTGTAAATAGGTGTTAGTGTTTGGAGTGTACGTGCTTGAAGATGATAGTCGGCTGGGTTTCTCCATCCACAGCAAATAGACTATCGAAAATTCGCCAAGAATTTTTAAATTATTCTTGCCTGTCTGGAATATTGCATATTTTCCTCCTTGCGTAAGTAATGTCGTTTGCTACGTTCCAGAGTATGAATCTAGACGTTTTTAAAAATAAAATAAATCGAAGATGTCCTTCCGGTTCGCAGGTCTACTGCGCAGCCTCCTTCATATAAAAGTCAAAGCGGAGCGGTAATGCTCACCTTTTCGAACCTCTATTGTGCCCAAATGGCGACTAGAGGGGAGGAGGGCGGGACAAAGGTAATGTATATTTGCAACAGGTAACAGAAACCAAAATCAACCAGGTAACACTGGTATTTTGTAGTTTCTAGTTGCCTTGAAAATATCATTACCTTTTTTAATGGCAATCCCATTGACTTCGTCAAGGTGGAGGGCGCCACTTGACAGAAGTTCCCTCAGGTAGCGACCGGTTCTCTTCACAGAATAGCAATGTGTGTTTAAGGGGTTATAGTATACGACGGGCGGCAACAAATGGCCCAATGCGGTATAGTCCCTCCGCTTGATGAGACATATCTCAGAGTTAATGGGACGTGAAGACAGTGGGATGTCTCCAAGAGGCAGCTTCCATAATTTCAGCGACAGGAATGCTCCTATAACGAGCCCAGGAAGTGGAGATAGCACGAAGTTCGTGGGCTGTTACTCTGATGCCTTCTGTGGCACAGTTGATGTAGAGTGCTTCGTAGGCCTGTACAATGAAACGTTTGAGCCAGGTAGCAATCATGCGCGTGGAAGTTGTCCTAACTTTGTTATTAAAGGGAAGAAAAAGTTGAGAGCGTCCTCTGCGAATCGGCTTGGAGGCTTTAAGGTAAAAACGGATGGCTATAACTGAGCATAAGGCACGTTCTTCGTCGTCTCCCAGGATGTTGGAGAGAGGGGATGATGAAGGGATGAGTACGCTCAGTGGGTTTCTGTGTATTAGCGCGGAACGACGAATGTGGAGTTAACTGCAATGGAGGCAGGCTGCTAACGCTACCAGGAACACGGTTTTCTAGTTAGGTGACTTAGGCGAGAGGAGGACATGGGTTCGTGTGGTGGAGCAACGAGTGCCGTAAGCACAATGGACAAATCCCAGTAGGGAAACTGTTTGTTGGTACATGGTCGGTTCAAGTGGAAGGAGTGAATTAAAGATGAAATCCTGTAGTCTGTGAGGAGGTTCGTTTTTACCAGCTGCATTGAAGACCGCGAATAGGACGGAATGGTAAACTAGGATAGTGGAACCTCGTAATCCGCTTTTAAATAAGGTGGTGAAGAAGCGGAGGTGGTCTTGCTTAGGGGGATGGATTGCATCAACCTGTTCTGTGACACACCAATGAAAACATCGATTACAGTGGCTGTGGTATATCTTGTTGGTAGAGGAACGGACGGCTCGCGAGGCGATGCGGATGACCCCGTCCTCAAGAATGCCTGTTGCGGAGTCGCTGGATGATAGTAGCCACCCGTGAAGGTGTAATGCATGAAGGTTCGTATGGTGGATCATTCCGTTGTTCTGGGATAAGAGGTCTGTTTCCATCGCGAAGAAGCAGGAAGATCCAGCAAGAATAATACAATACCACCTACCTCCAAAATTTTTTTTTTGTTCAGTAAAACACCAAAAGGGTTCCCTCATTTAAATTTTCGGTGAAAACAAGAAGCCGTTCACCTTCTTCAGAACGCAACGAGGCACTAACTTTGAAAACGAACGTTACATGGGTGTGGCTATTATCAAGCAGACGACGCACGAGTGAGAGAACCACTGATCTATACACAATTGCGCAATTACGCTCTCAAGCCCCACTGCTTGTCAAGCTTGGCTTTCACATCAGAACCTACTGATTGTTCCATCAACACGTGGGAGGCTCCAGTCAGGTTCATGAGTGGAACCTTCTTGCCCTTGAAACGAAGAATGGCCAGAGATTCAAGGGCCCTCAGATGCCCTCCCTGGAGAGAATTGGAGGAAAGTAAAACTGTTGTGGCATTCCAAGCAATCTGGTGCTGCTGATGTTTAACATGCTGGGCGATGCCGTTGAGTATGTCTCCCCTCTTTACAGCTGTGATGTGTTTGCCTATCCTCTCGAGCAAACTGTCTCTTGGTCTCGCCAATGTAGACGGCGTTGCACTGGCCGCATGGGACACAGTAGACCACCCCACTCCTTCGGCCCAAGCGTGTTGGTAAGGACTCAGCAGGTGGAGGGGAAGGGGGTGGGGGAGACGGTGCACTCACAACTGGTGCCTTAGCTGGGTTCCTGCACTTCTGGCGGGTGGGGTAACGATGCGTGCGTTGAATAGCCTGGGAATGGAGTGCCACGGGAGGTGAGGGGGGAGGGGGAGAGGGAGAGTGGGTGTGGGGGGAGGGGTGCACGGTCCTCTTCGAACGTGGATGCCTCGGCATCTTTTTGAGGTTGGGAGGGTATCTCAAGAAGCACTTCACTCCATTTTCTGTGAACGCACGTTGCACTCTCTCGCTTCGTCCTGGTACGTACGTCAGCACCTCAACCGGTCTGTCATCTGACTTCTGAGTTATGTCCCCCTCTCGAGCTGCCTTCATCCTTACAGATTGGTGCCAAGCTTTCTTTGTCTCCGAGTTGACACGGTGTGCGGGGAATCCTCGTTGCAAGAAGGTCGTCTTCACCTGTTCAAGCAACTTCCGGGCCGTTTTCTGGTCAGATGAATGATTGATAATCCGCACCAGCTCGTTGGACAGGATGGCATTGAGTGTGCTCCTGGGGAGGCCAGAATGGTACGCCAAGCCCCTACCTGAATGGCCAGGTTTGTGGAATGGCTCATATTTAATGCTCCATCTTCCCCTCGTGAGCAGGACATCCAAGGAAGGGAAGACTCCCCTGTTGTTCATCATCCCTCGTGAACTGAATGGAAGGGTGCCACTCATTTAGGTCCTGTGTGATGGCTTGCGTCTCACTCTTAAGGGTCGCTGCCAGGACGTCATCCACGAAGCGATTCCACAACAGCATGTCGGGAAACATGTTCATCACATATTCATCCACGAACTGCAGCACTATCTCGGCCAACAGGGGCGAACAAGAGTAACCCATCGGTGTGCCTGCTTCCTGGAGGAAGGTGTGCTCCCCAAAGCGCACATAGATCGAAGACAACACAGTTTTCAGCAATTCACGATCCACTTCATGTTCCGGTCCACTAATCCCAACTCTAATAGCAGACTGGTCGAACATCTGCATGATTAGCAGGTGGGGGAGGCTTGGGAAAAGAGCTACAATATCGAAAGACACAAGATGGTGTTCAGTTCCGAGGCGCAGACCATTGATGTTATCGAGCAGCTGGTCAGTGTTCGAAGAGAGCACTTGCCCCAGATGTACTTCCTGAGTCTCTTGGTGAGTTCCCAATCAACTCTTTTGATAGGAGCTCCTTTGGCGGAGGTGATAAGCCGCATGGGGAACCCCTCCTTGTGAGACTTCACCTGTGCGAAGATCACTGGCAAACGCGACGAGGCTTGGGGGGTCAATTCTTTAACTTGTCCCTCAGTGATAAGGCCATCGTTGTGAAGTCTCTCCAGCTTGAACGTGATCTGCTCAGACGCTGCATTACCGATGTAATAGTGAAGTTCCCTGTAGATGCCGGCTTCCCTGATGGCTGCCAATACTCTACAGTCGTGGTCGAGTGTGTCCATGAGGACCGTCACATTAGTCTTGTCGGTGTAGCAGATCTTGACGGAATCATCTTCTCGGAGGGAGGAGAGGGCCTGGACCATTGGTTGGGAAAGATTGGGCCTGCACAGGGAACTTCTGTTAAGCAATCCCGCTGTGAGATGTTGTTGCTTGCCTCGAGCCCATGTATATCTCTCCAAAAGCACATTCACATCCGCCGCCAAGTTAGAAACAAAGAATGGCTTGATCGCAGTGAACGTGGGCACAAACTTGGGGTCAAGCGCCAAGATCCCTCTCTCATGGGTTGCAAGATCCCTCTCTCATGGCTATGTGCTGGTCTGTTTAGTTCGGTAGACGGTGAGGAGAGTCGATGAGGAGGCTGAGAAGCAGCGGGAACCATGCTGCGGCAGGCCAGTTTGGTGTAAATAGGAGGAAGCGTCCTTGGCAATTGGCGATTTTGCCCAGAACAAGGGGGAGGAGACGAGGAGGGGGAAAGACGTACACATGAAGCTGATTCCAATTCAAGGTTAGTGCATCCACGGCCCATGCTCGCAGATCTGGTAAAGGGCTGACGAATAGGGGAAGTCGGGCATTGAACTTCGTAGCAAAGAGGTCTACCAGTGTTCGCTGCAAAAAGAGGAAGAGACTGGCAAACCGTGGAATGTAGCGTCCATTCGCTGGCAGGTGGCTTGCGGCGAGAGAGAGATTCGGCTATCACATTCAATGATCCCGGAATGTGAAGGGGTAGGAGATTAACATGGTGGCGGATACAGAACTGAAAAATTTGGGAGGCGATGTGGTGTAGAGATAGGGAGTGTGTTCTGCAACAGCCGTGGTGTTGGCTATGCGAACTTGTACCACACGTCCTGTTACGTGGTCTTGAAAATGTTGTAGGCCTAGGAGCACTGCTTGTAGTTCGTGGAGGGAAACTGTTGCCGTGAGATTCAGTAGGTCTGTCCACCATGTGAAGGTATTGGTGGGAAAGGATGGGCCAAGATGCTGAGGCGGTAGGACCATAGCTAGCTGGGGGTTTCCCCATAGGAGGAGCGGTAATGATATAAGGGACGTGCCATCCACCTTCCGTAGGGAACGAGGTCTCAAAAAGATTCGATAGTTCCGATGGCGGACGCAAGATCCCGAAACGTGTGGAGTGGCTTGTGTAGAAAGGACCGGGCAGAATGGAGGTGGGTCTCTATTCTTTCTAGGGATGGCATGAGGGTGGCTGTGCGGAGGTCAAAGAATACTCCGAGGAACACTAAGGACTGAGCGGGTTGAAGACATGACTTTGAAAGGTTTATGCCTAGGCCTAGGTGATGAAAAAGAGACATGGCGGTGCGTAAGTTGTTGCTCAATGTCAATGGGTATGGGTGAGAACGGAGGCAATCGTCGAGGAAGGCATGAATGCGGATGCCTTGTTAGTGGAGGTAGGCAAGATCTGGTCGTAGAACCACGGTGAAAATTCGTGGGGAGCATTTAAGCCAAACTGATGGCAAAGGAACTCGAAGACGGTCCCGTCTAGTAGAAAGCGGAATATAGGTGTCCGCTAGGTCGAGGGAGACTGTCCGATCGTTGGGTTGCAAGGATTCTTGGATGGAGGATACTGTTTCCATTAGAAAATGTGGATTGAGAACAAACTGGTTGAGTGGTTTCAGGTTGAAAATGAGGAGCGTTCCGCCCGTTTTCTTTTTGCAAAGAAAAATGCTGCTGTAAAATCCTGGGGTGAACGGAGGTAACACAACTTGAATGGCCTTCTTTTGGAGGAGGGATGTTAATTCTGCTCGAAACGGAGCGAGAATGGCGATTCCAGATCCCATGGTGGCTCTTGTAGTGGAGGTTTCGGGGAAAATTTTGGTTTGAAGCCGTCGGAAATAATGGAAAGAATCACAGGGTCGGAGGTTATCGTTCGCCAGGCATTGGCGTGGTACCAGAGGCGTCCCCCTACAACTTGTGGGGGAGGCAAAATGTCAATAATTATCACGTCCCCTCTGTCGAGGGTGGGAGGTGGATCTTTGTCTTCGATCAGGGGTGGAACACGTCCGCATCCCTGGGAACAGGGTGGAAAGGGCGAAGTGAAACAAGAAGCCGGAGCCAGACGCGAAAGAGGATCAGATGATGCGGAACGAAATGGGCGATTCTTGTTGTAGCGGGGTTTCCGAGAGATGTCAAGGAGGGGGGCCAGTTTTGGTATTAAACCACGGAATAACGATTCTGATTCGTGGATGGGTTGACTGCGGAGGAGATGGAGTGTTGAGTCATGTAAATTTGTAGCCGTGTTCAGAGCTACCTCCCTCAGTAGTAGTGTAGAATTGAAGAGGGCCCGCGCAAACCAATTCATGGCATGATATGTCGCAAAGCAGCTTTTTCAGAAAACTTCGTTAATGAGGAACGCAAGTTGGCAAGTGTCATTCGGAGGAGGGTCGGTGTACAGTCTTTCACATAGTGCATTGTCTGCAGTACTAAGGACGTCAGCTTGAGACGCTGCCCAGAGGCCTAAACAGAGGATACGGTCATTGTTTCGAAGGACAAAGATGGGAACTGCTGCTCGGCAAGGGAGGTAGAGAGCGGAACAACATATCAATAATTCGGGGCGACGCTCCAATTGCCCTCCAGGCATCTTCACGACCCAACAAGCCTGCTGCTTTCCTCTCGGTGGCAGCCATCATGCAAACTCAAACACGTCTGTGTTAATACTTTCTCTTGGCAGTCCTCTCTCTCGTGCCAGCTAGACTACGTGGTACACGTGTATGGAATTTCCTAATTTCGCCTCGCACACATGTGCAGATTTATCTGTTTTGATAGATATACGATTTTTTCCAAATATCCCCTGGCCTTTGTACAATTTTTAAGCACGGAAAATCAACCATCGCCTCACAACATTTGCAGAATCAAATGCACAATGCTTCAAACACTTGCGGAATTCAATGCCACGCAACATTTACGGAATTTCAACGGCGTGTACCGTATGTTTTTACTTTCATTTGTGCTCCGACACAATCCGATGTACCCCAATTACACCACAGCAACCTCGATTCCGACGTTACTCACCGAACAAAAGGCTTTTCTCCGAGATTTTCCCTCAACACTTGTCGGCTGCCTGACCACCTGGCCGGCGCCATATTGGTTTGAAAATAGCCTCCAACCAGTCTACTATGGAAGAAAAGGCAGCGCGCGCTGGTAATACAATTTAGGCTACGCTAGTACTGACACTTCACGAAATTGTTCTACCGTTACCGATTTAACAAATTAACTATTATCGAAGCACCACTTCCAGACGACCTTTCTGCGCCAGCGGCAAGCAAGAGTGGCAATTAGGAGGTAGGAAGGGAGGGAAGGGGACTCGCTGCGTAGTTTTGCATAAATTACTGACCTAATCTGTGCACTGTGACGTAGGTTCAAAGCGCCGATTGGTAAGAGGGAGATCCCATACGTAACACAGACGAGGAGTGACCCACGAAGTAGAACACTATTTCACGATAGCGAACATCCGGAATTACCACGCTGTCGACCGATGTTAAACAACAACAGAACGGGAGAATGTCTTGGAGTATCAGGAAAATCACTAACATGAGGCACCTCGTTAGTTGGAAAACGGACAAAAGAGAATCATTATTTCGAGCGTCAGCGAAAACAGACTCAACGCAGTAATGTGTAGAGGGAGACAAGAGATGGTAAACCTTAACCACAACCACACCAAGATTCTGGTGTTTTCAATCACCAAGGGGCAGTGGTGAAATAGGACTCGAAGCATCTGAACATCAAACCAGGTAAACATGTCTACTTACACTGCGCATGCAGAATCAAAATCTCCAGTGGTATTTTTGGGTGCTCCAGTCGAATACTCAGTGGTGGTAAAACTTCCAGAAAGTTATGTGATTCAAACAATCATTCCTTTCACATTACAAGGTGAGGCCGTACGATGGCTTAAATTCTTAGGGCCATTTCAGGAGCGGGAGTCCTTTAAAGAGGCTTTCGGACTAGAATTCAAAGGACCACATTTTATAGATAACCTGCAGAGTCCTTGGACATCTGATGAATAATTTTCGAGCTACATGCTTGTAGTTGTATACGCTCACTTGGAACCTAATGCAACAGCTGCCAAAGTGATAGATCGTATTGCCACACAATTGCACTAGTCGGTAGATTACTGCTACAACAGCGAATGTACAAGCCACCCCAACCCGTCCCTGTCAGCAGAAAAGCATTTACGTTGGACGGGAGTTGGATTCATCAATGCAGCTTCTCTCTCCGCTTTTGCACGCATTTGTGCTCGGCGGATTTTCCTTGTTTTTTCATAATTGCTGGCCAATATTCGGGTGGGATGATTTTACAGATCGCGCATGAGTTGTGGAAGAAGTCGCAAGTTCTGTGTCTGTGGCACGCAGGGTGTGGGGTCAAGCCATTTTCATTTTTTTTTTGTTTTAGATATTTGCAACACAACTGCATGTTTGTACAACTGCATGTTTGGATTGGAGGCAGAAAGGATTCCAGAAAGTTCAATTTCCTTTCTGACGGTGTTTGAGACAAGCCTCCACAAATTCTGGGTAGTGCTGAGGCTGGATTTGATCAAACAGAGCCCCGTAACAAAGTGACAAGTGGGACAAAGAGCCAGCAACGGCGTGAAAGAAGAGATAAGAACTTCTGTGTTTCGTCGCAGGATGACGACACAGAGGCGTGAAAGAGGGGTGAAGTCAGAGCTTCCTCATTTTGGAGCATGATGGCGCTACCAAGGCACGAAAGAAGAGAACATTGGAGTTTCAATGTTTTGTCACAGGATGGTGCCGCCAAGGCGCGAACGGGGAAGAAATTAGGCTTCAGTGATTTGTGGCAGGATGGTGCCACAAAAAGTGTTGACGCTAAAGCTTGAGGTATGCCATGTTGCAGACGAAGTTCCGAAATCGTTAGGTTGCAGTTGAGGAGACTGTAGTCTCCATTTAAAAATTCCTCATTTGAAAGATTGATCGAAGTGGATGATAAAACCAAGGTGTGTGCTGTGGAATAGAAGTAAATATGCTTCGAGACAGAGTGGTATCCCGTTCCAAAACGGAAAAAATGAAGTTGGGAGAAAGTGAGATAGTCTTGGGCGAGCGTCGTGAATAAGGCTGTACCGAACGAGAATTTTTCAGCCGAACCGAACCAAACTGAACAAACCTTAAATAAGCCGAACACCGAACACTTCCGAACCGAACAAAAATGTACCAAACCAATCTATCTTAAACTAAAATGTAGAAGAACTCAGTTCACAAAGATTCATCAAAGCAGAAGTTTCTTAACAAATGTAGGTATTTTCACATGGACTTGTAAGTCCATAGTTGTTCAAACTCTGTTTAAACTTAAAAAAATATCCACTACTTTTACATTTTCCCTTATAACTTCTAAACCGTTAGAGCTAGGAACTTGTTTATAGATAAAAATGTCAACTCACTCAACTGTTTTTGATGAACGTCGGCGAATTTTCAATCCAAATCGTGGATCTTCGTCAGGCCAAAAATATATTTACATTATTTACACGACATCTGGAACACACACTTGGACTACATCTAAGCTTCTTCGTCTCTGCAGTGTTCGTTTGATGCCTCAAATGCCTCAAATGCCCTACTACATACATAGGACACACAAAACGCTTGGTCAAAGTAAAAAATTCTGAGCACAAAACTGCTGTTCAACAATTCGATTTAAACGATGGTCTGGCAGTACACCACGTCGACACCGGACATAACCCCGAGTTCGAGAATACCGAAATTTTATTTTACGAAAAGAGATTGTATCCAAGACTCGCACTAGAATCACTCGCAATATCCACACAAAATCCACCACCATGCAACCTAACTAAAGGTGCCTTCGGCCAAATCAAAGCTCTCCTTCCCAACACCCACAAAACCGTAGCAGCACGAAGCACCAAAACTGCCCCAAAAACTGGCCCAATCACAACAGGGGCAATAAAGCAATAAAACTTCAAAATCAAACGAACACTGCAGAGACGAAGAAGCTTAGATGTAGTCCAAGTGTGTGTTCCAGATGTCGTGTAAATAATGTAAATATATTTTTGGCCTGACGAAGATCCACGATTTGGATTGAAAATTCGCCGACGTTCATCAAAAACAGTTGAGTGAGTTGACATTTTTATCTATAAACATGATACCTCAACGTAAAATGCCGATCTTTAATACTAGGAACTTGTGGTTTAAACCAACGGAAAGCTGGCGAAAAAACGTTCAAAATAGTGTATTCAAACATCAAAATCCGTCGATTAGAAATGAAAATATGTACGGTTTGGTATTTTGCGTTTGAAAGACCGAACACCAAACCGAACCGAACACCCTCTGTTCGGCATGTTCGGTTCGGTACAGCCTTAGTCGTGAATGATCAAGTGTCGATCCCGAACGAAGCGAAACTGGGGGGGGGGGGGGACAGTAAAAGCTTAGGTGACAGATGATTCTGAGTGGTCGGAGCACGAATGTTGAGGACCAACAAGGTCGTGGGAGAGGTAAGGAAGATCAAGGATGAGTGCCGAGGACAACAGCGGTAGGGCTGGAATGCTGATGACAAGAATCTGAGAATGATGGGTTGATGTTGGCGACTGTAAAGGACGGGTCGTGTGATCACAATACAGGTGAATTGAGTAAGACTGATTTGAATGGGGAGAGCCAATCTCCCCGTCTCGTCATGAGATAGAAGATGATGATGTTGATTAAACTCGGTGAGCCAAAAGAGTCCGATAGGTACAGAAGAGAGCAATGAGACGTATAGTGAACTGCGTGCGGCAGTGGAAGGGTTCGAGGATGCTTGACGGAGAGGAGAAGACAGCCGAAGCAGAGAGCCTGATACAGCTTTGTCTTTTGTGGCAAATGAAAAAGAAGCAAGCGGCGTTAGAGAGGGGGTCAGTGACGCCGTGTTGAAGGAAAGATAGATGGCGAAGGCCCGACGAGTAGTGACATTTCCCCACAGCAACGACGAGGGAAGAAGGGCAAATGCCTTACTGTTGAGGACAGGAATGCGTCAGACTGCACGAGGATTATCAACATCTTTGCGTGAATAGACGAAAGAGAAAATTCATTCGGCCAAAGAGAGTGAATGGTTGTGCTGCTGAAGGTGCGAAAAAGGATCAGAGGGGTTGCCGGAGGCATGCACAGCCGCTGAATGATGGTGAATGGAAGGCAGCACACGATCAAGCCTACGTAGGTCAAGCTGGGGAAGACAGGACGAGAAAGCCCACACAAAGGTCCGAGGGTGGGGCAGGAAGACGGCCGGGACGGGAGCAGCAAGCTGGAGGTGAAGCCGAAGGCTGAACAATTGAGATGGTCGGAAGAGATCGTGATACGGACAATTGGAGCCAATGCCAATGCAAAGAGCCAGGAGAAACTCCGAGTGATCGCCGGAGGAGGGACAACACAGGGAAAAGGTCAGAACGAAAGAGAATTCAGGTGGTTGTGGTTGGAAGTGAAAGGGAGAAGGTCAAAGCTCTCGCAGCTGACATTCTTATGGAAGGGTGCGCACATGTGTGCTCGGGTGACTAAGCTGGCCAGATCCAAACAACTTAAATTCTCTAGGATGTAAACAGCATTACGAGAATAAAATGCAAGCATTGACAGGTAATGTATATTTTTGCTCGGCAAGTAGAAACTGTTGGCATGCATCCAACGCTTAAGTTAAAAAAAAAAGCCACCCGTCCTCCTCAATGGCTTTTGAAGCAAACAGCTCTACAAACAATTAATTTTTCTAAGTGGCCTAAACTTACCACATTCTTTAAACGAGCACGGACTTGTTGTTCAATTTCCTTAAAATCTATTTCTTGACTTTGCTTTTCGTTTCCTATTCTCTGCATTCTTTCAGACAATGGCCTGAAGAAAAACAAACAAATAGCAAAGAAATTTGCGAATTACGTAAAAAGGAAATTGTAGCTCACAAAGTTGCTAACTCAACATAGTATTGACTTCAGAAATATACTTCATTCTATTGAAATAAGAATCCAGTTTCTTACCAATAAATCATTAAAGTTTAGAGCAAATAGTATGTGATAAGAGGAAGATTCTACAAAAACGGGTCTGAAGAAGCCAAATGTACTGCTAAGCTGTCGAAAATTTGCGTGATATAGTGGACAGATATTCTGAGGAGATTATTTGTACGAATATATCACATAATTTTGAAGAATGAGTGTAAAACCTGATTGTCAAATAGTATGTTGGTACCATATCACGTATGTTAGTTGTTTGTGAAGCTTAGGTAAGTAGAACATTTCTACCGAGTATGTTTTAACTCGCTTTACAAGTGCAGGGTGGCCCACAACAAATGCACAACCTGAAACTTTGTCTAGTAAAACTTTTTTTTAAAGTTTTTTAAACAATTTTGTTGGATCCACGTTTCAGTAAAAAAAAGTGGGTCCTGAAATTTTTTGAAAAGTAAAACTTAAAAAAATGTTCCAACCTTCTTCAGTTAGTCACGATGCCGAACATCAAACTTTTATATGGAGCATCAGTTTTATTTTTCAGAAATTTAAAAATTGGACCTACTAAGAAACATTTATGTAAAAAAAATTACCCTATGATAAAAATTTCAGGTGGTGTGGTGCTGGTATCAATGGGCCACCCTGAAAAACTGTTTGAGGATAATTTAAAAAAATAAAATGAAGGGGAAAACCCTCTTAAGGCCATTAAAAAAAGAAAAGTTGGTTCTCATGCCCTCCCGCACCGATTTTTTGACGGGAAATAAAAAGAAACAACGCGGTAAAAATAAAGTTACAGATCAAAAATGGTCCTTAACGAGAAATTAAAATATAAAATTACCATTCTTGTCATTAAATAATTTCATGGACACATGGTAAGCAGAATTATGATGCAGTGTTCTTTATTTTACCCAAAATAAAAAATAATTCCCCAAAATGTACGGAAAACTAGGGCCGAAAAATAAAAAAATAAAAAATAAAATTTCGCCCGTCCGCACGGATTTTATGAGAAAAATGCCCGAGAACCAACTTTCTTTTTTTAAGTGGCCTAATGCCTACATTTTACATCACAACTTCTAAACAACGTAAGCTTGTACCTACTGGTAAGCTGGCAGAAGAAAATCTCAAATGTGATGGATTGAAATATTAACGACAATTCACAAGTGTTTGAAGGACAGTACAGTGCAATACGGTAATATTGTGATAATTGGGGGTATAGGTTAAAACAAAAAATTGGTTGCCAGGTGTGGAATCGTTTTTTTTTTTTGGGACCCGCACGTTGCAACACTTGCGCGCAGTTTTTAGAGCCCATAGATTGCTATAAGCAGAATGGCATTGCTGAATAACTAGTTTTATCCATTTTTCACACGTTGTAGGGCATAAGGCAACAGGTAGCTTTAACTTCGTCGCATCGAGTTGACTATTTAAAAGATTTTCCTTTCTGCTTACATGTTGATGGTGGCACCCCAAGGTAAGTGTGTGGAAATTAGGTTCAAACCCATTTTGTAGAGTTAGTCAGTTTGTGCTTCAATATTGCTGCCATTTCCAAAATTAGGTTACGGTATAAATTTGGTTCATGAAAGAATACTGACATGTTTTCCTAATCAGTTGATCGTGGTTGGTGGAGCGCGGCAATTGCATTTTCTTTAACTTTTTATGTGATTGCGATTTTATGCTGCTTCATGACTGAATTAATCAGCATTACCTACATAGTTAAAGCAAGTACAATTTGGTTTCGCAGATGTACAAGCTATGTATTAATCAGCATTACCTACATAGTTAAAGCAAGTACAATTTGGTTTCGCAGATGTACAAGCTATCGCAAGATTGGTAGGAATATTTTGTAAACATGATCATGTTTATTGAGAGGATTTATGGCTGATTGATTTATCAAGTGGAGCGCGCGTTAAATGACAAAAAAAGTCATGATATTGTGGAGAAAAGTTTTAATTTTGAACTGATGGTTGCCTTAGTAGGATATTGTTGCGGCTGTGATAAATTTGGTCCATTCCTTGGGTCTGATGTTTTAATTGCACAATTTTTTTTTCATAAATGGTTTGGGGAAAGCCATTAAAAGCTTGCTTTTTAAAGTTGTTAGTTTTGAATAGTCTGGTTGCCTGGGCATTTTCCCTTCCGGTTTTTTTTTATCGAGTTTTAGTTTTGTTTGATTAGGTTAGTTTTCACTGCACGTGGGCAGAATGAGTACTGAATTAGTATCCTGTAGGTCTGTCCTGGTTATGAATTTTTTGTGAGTTTTTCTGTGACGAGTACCGGTATGTGGATAAGATTTTAAATAACATGTAATTTTTACATGTGAAATTAATTTCTTTGTTGAATTTGTTAATAAGATATCGTCTTTCTATGGGAGAAGTTTTAAGTGAGGGAACATGGACCGGCTTGTCTACTTCTGGGAAAACAAGCCCAGAATGAGTAGCTGGCTACCTTTTTTTTTTTTTTTTTTTAAAGAAAACTGGTTTTGACAATAAACATAGGTGGTCACAAAAATTGTTAATGAGTTTGGTAGAATTTGACCAGCATTAAGCAAATATCTTGTTATAAATGATGGTAAAAATGCAGTCTGTGTTATGGAAGCAAATAATAATAATACATACAATTTATGACCCTAAGCGCAAAAGGATAAAGAAGGGATTGGTTGTATCCACTTACACTTTACCTAATTACATAAAAATAAGACAATATCAGTTATAACAAAGCCGGTAATCCCTTCGTCATCAATAACTAGGAAACAGGCTTTGGGCCTATTGTAGGCGGAGCGAAGAAAAATTTATTTTAAATTTGTATTTCCTCTCATTATAATGGCTTTGCAATGTTTGCTAATGGTCCTTAAAAAGCTTGGGGCAATATTTATTCGGCTACAGTTGAGCTGAAGCTTTTTGCTGGTGTTTTTTTTACATTTTAGCTAGGCTACGTTTCATATTAATTTTAAGATACTTTCGTTTGCACCCATATTTAGTATCCGTTTCGTTATTTGCAGCCTCTTTGCGCCGTCACCGCCGTTGTAAAATACAACGTTAGCCGCCGTGGTTAAGCTGGCAAAGAACGTGCCACCGTCAATAATGCTTGTTTATATTTATTGCAGAGTATCTTTCCTAGATTTAAAATATTAACAATAAAGCATTTAATTGCAAGCTACACAATCACCAGTAACGATAATACTTCACAACAATCAAAAGATTCGAAACATCCGCGGCTCTCTACGCTGCCTTCTACGACAATGTTGAAGCGCACACCTCTGGCATGTACTGCAACGCCAAACGCTAATTTTTTTTTTAATGGAATTATTACGATTGTTGATCAGCCGGTGTTAGCTTGGCTGTGAACATAGAATTTAAATAATTCTAAATCCTAATTTTAAGCCTAATTGTTAGTCCCGTTTTAGTTTCGTAAGCGACAACGGTAGAGAAATTAGGCCTATTGGGTTCGATGTTAGGCCTATTTATTCTGGCAACATGGGATGGAGAGTGTAGTTTCCATAGCAATCTAGAAATCTTGAAATTACAATACGACGCCACATTATTGTTCTGTGTTGTGATATAAATACGTAGTCTGCTGTGTACTGTCGTATTATATGAACGGTTTCCTCCTGCAGCGGCGATTTGATGTTTCAAATTTGAGATTCCCGTTGATAGCGTCAACGCCACTTTGGTTGCCATGTTGGCTGAATTCCTGCAAGCATTCTATTTTACATGAAACGAATGTGAGTCGTTAACGAATCCTTCTGTTTTTTTCCCCCATTTGTTTGTCTTCCTCTAGTGGTTAAAGTGTTATGATCAAATGTTATAATTTTGTTGAGTTATGTCAAAAAATATCGTTAGCTGTAAGGAAGCTACGATGATTTATTTTGGCTTTTTTTTTTAAAGTTCACTTGATTACCAACAGCACAGTGTATGCTTCGTCGGAATTCCTTAACTATTCACGATTCCAAATTTACAATGGTGAGTGTTAGAAATAAATTCGAAAATTTGTTATTTTTCCCGTAATAATTGTTCGATTTACGTCAAATTTTGGCTCAGCAATACTGTTTGGGGTATCAAGCGTTGTACCAAATTTCATTCCAATCCGATCTTTCGTTTAGGCTCCACCCAGACTAAAAATGTGCAACCAACAGACCAACGGACCAACCAACATTTTGCAATTTGGTGTCCGTTATAAGCTTCGCTTCGCTCGCTCGCTCCGCCAATTATAAAATGTCATTGAAAAAATATCACATACTTGGTTAGATTTAAACATTGTTAATGTAGGCACCTGGGCAACGTCTGCAGGAAGTCCACTTCACGGACCAACAACCCATTTTGAGAAAAAGAACTTGCAACAATCTCACTTTGTTTAACCACAAATTAAAGTCTGTGACCCCTGGTGTAATCACCTTCTTTCTTTTGGAAGAAAAGGTTACTATTAAGGTTACTATTAATGAGATAATTACAACGAATTTTAGTTGCTTTGCTGACATTGTGTATTGTGTGTGCGTATGGGGGAAATTTTTTTAAGGTACACCAGGCGCAATGCTACAACAAATTGTCATGCATATATATATTTATGAATTTAGAGGTTAGACTGCAATTTTAAAAAGGGAATATATATATTCCTTCGATTATTACAATAAAGCTTTGCAAGTAACTGATATATTTTCTGTAACACATTTGCAGTATAAGTTCGGAATTAAAAAGTGGGAGAATCTTAAAATCTTTTGGCAAACAACAAACTATGCAATTTTGTGATCATGGAAAATATTTCACAGTACCAACCTTAAACACTACTATTTAACTCACCTATTGAGAACACCAAGCTTAAACAATGTTAATGGGTGATCCACACTCCCTTTTATGTAGCCATTGGAATCTTCAATTGTACCGCCTACCAATAAAGATGGGTTTGGAACATGCTGTGGATCATTGCTTCTTTCACTAGTTGTAGTGTTAAGAAATTGAGAACAATTTCCCCAAAGTTGCACAGTATCACCTGATGACGGATGTAAACTTCCTGATTCAGCTGATTTATTGGATACAATATCTTCAAAAGGATCATTTTCAAGGTGAGAAATAACACTTTGGGAGAATTGCAAACTTAACGAACAATCACTTGGAACCCCCGATTTACCAGTTGCTAGTTCGGATTCATACATCTACAGAAAAGAAAAAAATCGGTATTTTAAAGATAAAATTAGTTTTTATTTATTCTAAAATACTTACCTTTAGTCATTGGGTAAAATACCTTATTTTATGCAATATGCACAAACCTAATCTTTGTAATGAAGAAACACCTTCATGAACATTTTTTTTCCAATTCTGCCGCAACATCTACCACAGAGCACAGCGCTCCTGGGGACAACTGTACCCCAAACTAAAACTTACCAGGGGCACCTAGTTGAAGTTTGTTTTTAATGCCTAATGTAATATACATTACCTGTTTTTTTTTTATTTAGCAGTTCCCTCCCTGTGCCCTAGAGATGAAAATTTGGCTTTCCTGTCGGGCTCGCAGCTCCCCTTTTAATTGCGCATGCGCCACCGCAAGCCTCGGGTATATAAGACGCTCAGGCCAGAGCATTACCATGTTTCTTCCTCTCCACAACCTTGGTGACGAGAGAGGAGGCCGGCCGGGCGGGTAATGGCAATCATATCAAAAAACCAAAACCTATTGAAAAGAACGCCAAGTTCTGAATGGTTCTACCCTTCAAAGGAGTGATATCAACACACCAAAACATTCGCGCCGCTTAATAGTGCAAAGGTTAAATGAAAACTAGAACATTGCTACTTTTGGTGGCAATGTTCAAGTTTTCATTTAACGTCCTAAGTATTATTCCGTGCGATTAAGTTGGCGAATGTTTTGGTGTGCTGATATCACTCCTTTGACGGGTGAAACCATTCCGAACTTGGCGTTCTTCTCACCAGTTTTAGTTTTTGATACGATATCACTCCTTTTTTTAAAATTGTGTATTAGACTCAACTCCACTACCGTGCAGATGTGTAGTAACGTGCCACGTCAACAAGAAATTGGTTTTCAACACTTTTCTACTACCCCTATTGCCTAGAAGTCCAACCATTCTCAACTTGGTCACCTCTTTATAGGTGTTTGGATTGGTTTTAATTTTGATGTAATTTGTTTTATTTAGTTAGTTTAGCTGTGTTGATATGACTCCTTTGAAAGGCTGAACCAAGCTCAACTTCGCGGCCGCTTTACCAGTTTTTGGCTTTGTTTATTTTGCTTTGTTTTTACAGTTAGTTTATTTTTCGTGAATTGGACATGAATACAATTTCTTTGGCAACGTTCTTTACATTTATCGTGATACATTAGTGTACGTCTAGGCACGCACATCAGTATACACGTTGTCATCCGAACTTTGGCCGTCCAATGAGAGACGATGCCGACAATACTAACAATGGTTATAACAATATTTTCGTACTTACGCGCCCTCCCACGCCATCCCCGTTACACCCCCAGGCTCCAAACCATAAAAAGGAACGCAGTTCGTATTGTACTGCACCCATTCATCCAATTTCATAGCTGGAAGCCTTCCCTTATCTCGGTATCAATGAATAATCACCCTATGGGATTTAACATGGGGATGAGTGGATTAGCTAGCTAGCTAGTACTAACACATTTGCAATGTTATTGAGGGTAAGATTTTGCATTGAAAGCTGCTTAGCAGGCATTCCTACACGAGTTAATTTTTGTCAGGTGGGTCTTTGCTCACGATTTCAACACAATTTAAGCTTTTGTACGGCATTATGATTTTTATCCAAGTACCTGAAATGTGCCCAACTCTGCTTCAGGATACAATACATTGACGCTACGGCGTCACGCTACAATGGTTTACAACCTTTACAATTAAATTGATGTGATGTTTGTTGCCTAACTTGGCGCGACACACGTCTAGATGTATGTTTTCATTAGGCAATAAAAACAAACTTTAACCAGGTGCCACTGGTAAGTTTTAGTTTTTATTCCATGAAAATTTACATTACCTGTCTTTTTATTTAGCAGATCTCATCAATATGGATGGAGGGACCAAGGTTGGCGAGTACCCGTGCTGCGAGCCAGCGACCCCTGGATCAATATCCAGAGCACCTACCGACCAAGCAGATGGAGAAACGCAGTGAACATGGCCAAACGTCAAGATGATAGTAAGCCAATGAAGACGGCAACCGGCGACCGTGGGCGGAGACTTGATGAGGAGACTGCAAGGTCGGTCACATTCTGGGTCCGAGGGAAAGATTTTAGTACATAAAACAGGAATGTCAAAAACACATTACCTCAAAGCAAAGTCTATAAGAGGGTCCGAGACGATACAGGAGACAGCATTTCTAGGAGGGCCTGTAATGAAGTCTTTGTCGGGGATCGTGGATGGAGGAGACAGAAACACAAACAGGTGAGACTGTGCGGAAGGAGTGAGGTGGAATCGTGGATCGTGAGGCGACTGACGACCAGGTGCAGTATCCGGAAATTTGTCGTGAGAATGAGTCCTTCAAGTAACAGGAACCGCAGCATGTTCTTGATAAGGACTTGAGCGTGAGCGGCGACCGCTGTTGTCTGTCACTCTCCCTCGCCATGGAGAAAGGAGACAGAAAAGCAACTGCGCATATGTAGAGATTCAGCGAACAATAGGCATAGATTCATTGGTTTGCAAGGAGGCAGGATAGTGGAGTTAGACGCAACCTCTGGTTGTAGAAAAACGGTTAGCTGAACAGAACATGGCGTGGAACCAGTTCCTCGACGCTAAAGTCCATAGTTTTTGAGTGATGGAAATGGACGAAATTAAGGCAAGGCCCGAAACCCGAGGGCCATACCGGTTGCTCAGCGTTAATAGTCTGTGCATGGCAGAAGTGCTGACGAAGGAGCCACACACAGGAGTGGACCAGGGAATACAAGTACAAAAGCGGTGGCCGTATCAAATTGCCACACGCTATAAGCCAAAACGTGTGGAAGGTTCAACACTGAAGAGGCGGTGGACCAAGCTGATATCAGGGAATCGGTGCCGGGGATGAAGCATAAATCCGAAACTGGGGGACCAACGGAAACGCCGGTCTGAGGATCTGACGAAGTGGACGTCACGGGCGGAATCGGTTAGGTTGCTAGCGTTGGCCGTAATCGGGAGATTCTTGAGAGGCAGCGAGAGGTGCAGTCGTGTCACGAGCGTCCGTGGATGTTTAGCAGCACTGGGTTTACTTGCCCGGCTGCTGGAGGAGGTTCAAGGCGACCGCTGGTAGTGGGGTCCAATTGGGTCGTTGTGACTTGGACAAAGCTACGTGATAAGCACGCCAAGTGGAGGGGACCAGTGAAACTGGGCACTTTAGCTGTAAGGTATAGAACTTCAGACATCGTCTACCGGTGGAGTTTTAAGAAGTTTTTGGAGACGTCCAATTTCAGTGGCGAGGGAAGAATTGGCCTCTTGCAGGAACCGAATTGTAGTGTTCTGTTCGTGATGAGCGGTGCACAACGCAGGGATGTCTGCAGACATCGCACGAATTGCTAAAGTTCCAGGCGATCAGCGTGGCATTGAGCAATGTCGATGGCGAACTTGCGAGCGGTTGCAAGTAAGGAGGCCACGTTCAATTTGAACTAAGAAAGAGCCTCTGAAAATTCGTTGAAAACGTTTATAGGCAAGCGAGGCGAAGCGATAGATAATTCGGAGAGCACAGTCCTGAGGCGGTCGCGTAGGGACCGTGTGTAGGAGATGAGGACAAGGGACAGTCAGGGGGCCCCAGTGTCAGGTGGCCACAAAGCCGGCATGGAGAAGAAGCAGGAACACTTGAGGACGGCGGAGAGGCCGGTGGAACAGGGTTACTAGAAAGTCGCGAAAACAAAACAATATAGAGACAATGCACGGGGTATCCACCCACCCAAATTCCCAAGCGGCAGACGTTAAGTGGAAGAAGTACCACCATTATGACAGTTGCTTTTGCCGCATGATGGAGGAAACCAGAGGTTGCGGGGTTTTCCCGGGTGTAATGGGAGGTTTCGTGATGGTGCACGATGGTTTTGATTTTGGTCAACGAGTTGCAGGTTGAGATATCTTGCGTGCCTTTTTTGAGCTGCGGCATGTTGTTTTGCCTGTCGTTTCCATATTGCAGAAGCAAGCTGCATTGAAGCGATTTCACGCCAGTCAGTGTAGGGAATGGTAACACAGATTTTGCATGGGTTGTGATAGTACTAGCATTTTCTGTGGCACTGGCAGACGGTTGTGTGCGGGTGTTTCCGATGTGGATTCTTGAGTCAGGGCATTTGCATGTTCCTGGGTCGTCGATACTTGGGATACGGCCAAAATAAATATCTTCCCTACTGGTTTTTTGAACACGGCAACCATTTTAAAAACGTTATGGCCTCCGGTATTTTCAACGCTGATGCGTTCCTGCTTTTCTCGTTCCCAACCACTTGCGCTGGAGCAGGGAATCAAGTTCTTTTCCCAATAGGTGCACAATATGCGGGTTTGATGGCCCTTGGGTGTACATCAGTGGGACAGAATGACTTCTGTGGTGTTGGATGGCGATTGATTCTAGGCACCTAAGGTGGGTGTTACTCGCTGATGAGCGTTTTTGTTCCTCCCATCCAATGCCCATGCAATGGAGTGCAATGCTGTTGTCTCTCATTTTATTCCTGGTGTCACTTATGTGTTGGCCAATCCTTGTTCTTACTCCTTTTCTCGTTTCACCGATGTACACAGCACTGCACTGGACACGATACACACCTTCTCTGATATTAGCCACATCTCCCATGGTTTGCTCATCTCTCATTTTCTGCGTTTCTCGTTCAGCATTTTTACTCTCATTTTGAGTTTTTCTGCTTCTCATCAAAAGTGACTTATGATTCGCACTCCTCCTAAAGAAGGTGGTAAATCCTTTCTTGGAGATCAAGTTTTTGACCTTATCACTCACTCCTCTCAAATGGGTCAATCCCACTTCTCTTTTGTACCATTTCACTTTCTTGTTCTTTCTCATTTGCTTGTTTCTTTGCGATTCCTCTTGCTTTTTTAATTTGCGTATTCAGACCTCCTGGGTACCCTAGTTGGGTAAATCTTCCTTTTGCTTTCTGAATACGTGGTGTGGTCATTCTTTCATCACTGGAGTTTCTGAAGAGACGCGAGAACTCGTTCAGGGAGATGGCTTTAAGTTGTTCCTTAGGGTGCCCAGATGAATATGACATGCCCCTCTGTGAAGCTGTTGGTTTTTTTGTACGGTTGGAAAGTAACTTTCCCACTTTCTGTTCTAGTAATCAGAACATCCAAAAATGGAAGGGACCCCTCATTTTCTTCTTCTAGGGTGAACGAGAGATCTGGGTGCCATCCATTCAATTTTTCACACACTCTTTCTAAGTCACTGCGCTTTAACACTGCTCCCACATCGTTTACAAATCTTTTCCAGAGCCTAATTGCCAGTATGCTAGAACAAACGAAGGCATCAAGATGTTGCATGACAATTTCGGCTATGATCGGAGAGCTTGAGTAGCCCATGGGTGCTCCCTTGGTTGGCCAGAACACTTCTCCACCAAATTCGACATATATCGACGAGAGGAGCACTTTTAACATTGCTCTGTCACGTTCAAATACTTTCCTTTCAACTGTTGAATGTTAATGAAGATTTTCAAAGTACATCCAGTAACTTTTTTTCAGTCTGATTCGGGAGGCACATTCCAACAGTATCCTAAAAAAAACGCGAACTCTCATCAAGATTGCTGGTAGTATCGGAAGTTTTAAACAACATCTGGCATTTAATTTGGCCTGTAAGCATGAAAGAGTGATTCCACGTAGTTTGAAGGAGAAACCGAAAGCTGGAGGTGACCGCAGCCGCGCGATCGCCAAGCACGCGAGCTTGGCAGACATCTGGTACACCTATGGGCAATTCTTGCTCACCTGTGTTGGCAGAGTTAGTGCTCCAATTCCTTGATGAACATGTAGCACCACAGTTTCCAGAGCTCCCTCTTTGGAGATGACACATTGACGATGTGATCACCACACCACACATCGATGACCAGAAAAACATCACGATAGCTACTAACTCATGGAATCCAGCTCTTCGTTTCACCATGAAAAAGGAGGTTCATGAGAAACTTCCTTTTCTTGATGTTGAACTTCAAAAGGAAAGTAATAAAATCCACTATTCGGCCTTCCGGAAGCCATCACATACTAATAGAACGATCCCCTACAAGTCGAGCCACTCCAAATTCCAACTCGGTGCACTGGTCTCCAACAAGCTTTGTCGAGTTGTGGCACACTCGTACAAAACAAAGACCGCTGAGTAACATCACATCTTGAAATAGCCAAATCAAAGTTTTTGAAGTTAGGTTACCCTGCCTGGCTAATGAAATGTTAAAGGAAGAACGCTTGGCACAAAAGGAAAGGGGACAGCCAAGTGTAAGGCCCCCAGCACACAGAAACAACTTGGAAGAAATCCCCAACCGACATCAGTGATCACTTTCTTACCTGGAAGAAGCGAGCAGATTCGTTGTGTTTTTTCCAAGCGGGGAGTTAACTGCTATCTGAGTTACCTCCGAGCCTAAAGAAGCTTCTCCAACTAAGGAAGTGCACTAAAGACATCAGTCGGCATCCCCCCCCCCCCACCTCTCTACACCACCCGGCCCACTAAACCCCCTCTCACCTCCCCCTTACATCGATACAACACTCGTAGTAAAAATGAGAAAATGGACCCCCTCCACCAACACCACCCCCTCCCCCTCCCACCCCTCCATTTCTCCAAGTTGGATTCCCTCTACTACCCCTTTTCACAATGAGAGGAGTAGTGTACAGAGTTCCATTCAAGTCATACAGTGCTTCATATGTGGGGGAGCCCCATCGGCAATTTTAGCCCGCCTAAAAGAACATGTGAATGCTGTCGAATCATGTGATAAAAGTTCTGGCATCACTGTGCATTCAAAACGCACTCAGCATGAGGTAACTTGGGGAGATACATCAATCCTGCTTAGCATAAATGTGCTGAATGACCCCCACTTGAGAGCATTGGAGTCACTGGCAATCAAGTCATTTTCAAGCTAACGAGATCCCACTAATGAACATTGCAAAATCTAGCTACTCGTAACATCAAGCAGCTTATCCGGCCCGAGCTTGGAGCTGACTGACGTTAAGAGTGGGCAATAAACGGCAAGCAATCCAGATTGGATGCTCAACTGAAATCAGTGGTGCAACGGAACAACGCTCATTTCAAAATCCACAATCTATCTAGTGACATCTAGTGATATGTAGTTTCTAGTTGCATTGAAAATATATATTACCTTTTTATAGCATTCTCCTTCTCAAAATGCTGTTCAATCTAGAGAAATTAAATCGAAGATGTCCTTCCGGTTCGCTACCTATTGCGCATCTTACTGCGCAGCCTCCATCATATAAAAGCCGAGGCGGAGCGTAAGCTCACCTTTTCTTCTATACACGTCGCGCTGTTCACATCGCTCGACTTCTTCGTCTTCCTGCGGACGGGGGACGCTCCTAAGGATGGCTCCGTCCTACCTGCTCCTCGCTCCGATTTGCCAGCTTCAGCGGACCCGTGCCCTGTGGGTATCAGTTGAAGTTTTCAAGATTTCTGCAGATCGTGCATCACTCGATCCCGCTCTTCTTCTGGCTGGTCCGCTGCTTCTCGCTGCCGCCGTCCCTCGATGCCGCCGTTCCCTTTGGTTTCTGCCCAGGGCAGCTCACGTCATCGTTGCGTTCGGGCGGTGCGCGGACCGGTTCGGATGGACAACGTTCCTCGTCCGCGGCTCCCCACTGCTCATTGCTTCTGCGCAGCCTTTTTGGATTGGGCCGTTTCACCGCTCACTGTCGGCTTGCGCCTTCCTTCCCTCCAGCATTGGATGCTGTTGTTTACTTAAAGATATCCCTCCGCGCCGTCACTATCTACGCATCCTACTGCGCCGCCCTCTTTTCTGATATATACTCTGACGATTCAGTTCGCTAGTCTTTCCTTGACCTTCGTCCTATGCAGCTGTGCTATACGCTGATCCTCATCTGATCCAATCCTTGTGTCCGTCCTCAACCTATGTTTCTTTAAAGCAATTCCACTGCGGCCTGTTAATGCTTTGGGTGGTTTTGTGTACTTCACACGTCCATTCCGGCCTCACGTTCCTCGTTACCACCAGCACGACCAACATCACGTCATCCTTCATTCCCATCCATCCTACCCAGAGGACGTGCGATACAAGGACGGCCGCACTCTCATTCCCATAGGACGAGCGTCCCTCCAGCCACAGCCACGTTCCATAGGACGGGCGTTCCTCCAGCCACGTCCGCACCTCATGAGACGAGCGTTCCTCCAGCCACATCCACATCCTCCATCCCACGGGAACCAGCGTTCCTTTATTCGCGCTCCGCGTCCTACAGAACCGTCGCTCCGATGCCACAGGCTGAGGGAACGCCTTGGGATGGTTCCATACTATGCACCCCTCGTTCCGCGTTCTCACTGCGCGCTCCGCCCGCGGACGACTAGGGGATTTCCGACCATAACGGAATGGGATTCTCTGGAGCAACCAGTTCCCCTCCAAATCCCTCTTTCGAAGCCGTCGTTCCTCATGCCTTGCAATACTGCGGCCACGTTCCCGATTCCTTGTTCTATCTTCGCATTCCTTCCAACCTTCGGTTGACAACCGTTCCGTTACCCAGAAAAAAAACCAACCCCTCACTTCGTCTCTAGTATATTATCTCGTAGATTCTTCCCTTCGGAACTTTATGCGTAAGTCCCCGTTTCAAGACTATGTATCATCGTGACTAAGCTTCAATTCCTAAGCAACGACGATCCTCCAACTCTGCCTGACAATCCGCCTCCGCGTCTCACTCAACAGGTTCCGCTGCCAATTCCGCCCGTCCCCCCTGCAGACGAGATCTTCATCCTATTATTCTCCATGTCCCGACCCAGTCCTCCGCATCCTATTGCTCCTCTACCTGTTCCGTCCGCATTTATACCTCCGGGAAAAGGACATAAGCTCTCTAAGACAGGCCTGCACGAATCAGTCTACAGTTCCCCAAGCCCTATACCTGGGCTCTTGGATGCGTTCCTCACAGGACGCTTTTTACTCCTCTCGTTACACCTCGTTCCCTTACTCGTGGGAGGGGGGGCACTTGCTCCCATTCAGAACAACATCATCGCGTTCCTTATCACCCTCCTTCCCCTTACTAGACCTTTGTCTGTAAGGCAGAGGCAGGAAAGGACGCTTCCCACCACATTAGGTAATGTATTTTCTTCTTCCCTCAGAGACACTTCGTTCCCAGCTTTGCGCCATCCGCTGCGTCCTACCCCATCCTTGGTAACGCCGTCCTTATGCCTCACACTAACGGGACGCCAGGGAATGGCTCCTCATCCCACACTCCTCGTTCTGCATCACCTCTGGTCTCACCGGTTGCGGATAATGTTGAATTTCTTTAACTTATTGCGGACAAGGGTTCTTTGGAGGAGCCGCGTCCGCCGCACAATTCTCTTCTTTTCTGAGCTGTTCTGATACCTTGTGACACTGCAGCTATGTCCCCGATCCCTTGCAGTGAACCTCCACCAGTGCAGGTCTTACATTCTCCTACCAAGTTGGCATCCTCTGCAGGACCGCAACTTACTCCTCTGGATTTGTCCTCACATCATCCTGTCCTTCGGTAACTGGACATTTCATTGCTCGGCGGACCAGTGAACCACTCACTCCGTCCCCAGTACATGCCCAGAAGGACTCCTGACTCCAAACATTTAAACTTACGGCTCCAGTTTCTGATTACACGACAGCCTGGCTTGCCTCCACTCTTAAGCGCCACGAGCCTTCCCTCGAGGATGCTGGTCCTTCTGCCACCCTGGACGATCCGACTCGTCCCATCCTGTCCGCTCAGTTACCTCCTCAGGTCCCTCCAGCGGTCAAGGACTCTGCTTCTTGTTACTTGCCAGACCCGTCCCTCTCGGATCAGTCTGTTCCAAGGAGATCCTGATCCTTCCGAGATTCCACTACCAGAACTGCTAAAGACAATCGAGCGGGTTGTCCCCGATTGTTTTCTTTACAAGCCACCCTCTTCCTCCGAATTGGCTGGTTGCAACCTGGTTTCCACTACTATTCATCCTCCTCATCAACTCTCCTCCCGGCTACCAAGCCATCCGGACCTCCTGTCCCCACGCGTAGGATCGATCCTCCACCCGAACCACCAAGCACTGCGACTTCTCGGGTGGCTGCTATCATCCAGCTCCTCCGAGCACCAGGCATTCTTGAGAACGAGGCAACTCGCATCGCATCACGAGCCATCCGATCCTCTACCAACAATATTTACGACAGTCACTGGAAACGATGGAATTCATTGGTGTGTCTCGGAACAAGTGAACCAATCCACCCCCCTATGCAAGACCACCTCAGATTTTTCACAACTGTATTCAAAGCGGACTCAGAGGCTCCACCATCCTAGTGTACCATTCTGCCTTACATGAGATGGCTGGTAACATGAACCTCAAGAAAAACAGTATTCCTCGTGGCACTGGCAGCCTGTCTCTGCTGTAGCAAACTACAAGCCCTCGCCGCCACAGAAAGAGTCTGTTTTTTCCTGCCCGACTATGTAGCTGTGAAAAAGGATACAAAAGGACGTCACGTGCTGCACGCAAGAGGCGGTAAATGAAAGCCTTGGAGCGGCGCGACAGGAAATTGGATTGGATTGGTCCCCAGGAGTGTAGCAGCGGCGCTGCACGTTACATGCACGAGTCGATCGCACGTGTTTATAGGCGCAATACGGGGAGGTTTTCGTCTGGCGGTCCGAAAGGTTGTTATGAGGTTGATTTTTGTGGTTTATGTTTCATGAGGAAAAACTAAGTGAGTCGGGGCCAGCGGAGACTTCGCTCTTGGTTGGTGTGACGAAAGGGTTTCTATTTTCGTTTCAGCGAGCTTACGGTTTTCGTCTTTTTTTTTTTTGATTCGTGTTGACGTGAAAGGTAGTGGTGAATTCAGAGGTAGCGAAAGACAATATTTTGAGGTGTACAGGTTTGCTTTTGTTAATAAGGGCAGAAGCACGATGTAATCCAGCAGACGAATTGGTCGTCCAGATTCCATGGATTTCCCTAGCAGGTCCTCATGGAGTGAAAGGAAACGGATGATGGTGCGTTGCTGCAGCTGCCGATCGTGCATGGGACCACGTAAGAAAATTCAGTTGATCGTTGTTGGTGGGGAAAAAATGATCAGAAGGTGGGTTAGTTCTTGTTTCCAGCTTTCCGAAAAGGTGGGGGGGAATGTGGCCGATGATGTTCCGAAGGGTTCTTCTGGTTCCGTTACAGGTTGGCGTGAGAATGTGGCCAATGATGTTCCGAAGGATTCTTCTGGTTCCGTTACAGGTTGGCGTGGGAATGTGGGCCTTTCTGAAAGGGCCAAGTTTGGGTAGTTCTCACCGCCGGGCTGGTGAGAAATGTGCGTGGATGACAGATAAAAACGTCATCTCGCTTGTGCTGTGGGTGGTGGAAGATCCCAAGCGGCGGGCGAAACTGGCCAGTTGAAAGGTGTTGGATTTCCGCCCGTCTTGAAGGTGGTGTGGACATGCTTAGTTGTCGAGGTCAGAGGGATTCCAATGGACTGATCCCGGCCGGTGACAGGAAGAGAGCCATGGTGTCGTCAGTTGCAACGGTAGGGCAAACGAAAACAGTCATTCGTTTTGGTCTGATGTTTTTTAAAGAGGGTCCAAGGAGGTCATTCCTTACGGCGAAGAAATTGACAATCCGAAAGTGGATGGGTTAATAGACATACTCCCCTACCGTTCAGATGGTGGATCAGTTCCGGGAGGCACGGAAAGGGAGCCACATTGTGCGGGGTAAGCGAAAACAATCGTTCGTTTGGAAAAGCCCCAGTGGAGGTTAAGGGAGATCATTCTTTACGTCGGCGTAGCGGACGATCCGAAAATGGATAGATAACGAATCATCATAACCAGCGTGTTTACGGACAGTGGATCGATTCCGGGAGGCACGGAAAGGGAGCCACGTTGTTTTCATTTCCATTGATGGAATGAACGGCACAGCTTACGAAAGGGGGGGGATTCATTCTTCATCGTTGAAGGACGGTAATCTGAAAAGTAGAGAGGAACAGGCTTTCGGAAAACGGCAGCCGAAGGAAAAAGAACGATGGCTTGCATCGGAAGGGTCGAACGAACGTTGAATCGGCAACGGGTGACGGCTAGTCGATTGCTTTCAGAAAAACACGAAATGTTTGCAGAAGCGTAATAAGCTGTCCGAAAAGTGGGTGGACGGCGAGGCGTCGTGACCACAGTTTTTGGATGGTGGGTCGATCCCGGGAGTCAAGGGGAAGGGAGCCTTGAAAATCTTAAGTGATAGTCTACTTTGGTTTTTTTAATTATTACTTACAATCAAATTGTTATGATTTACGCAAACCAAAATTGCAGCACAAATTCCCAGTCAGAAGTTGCACTATAGGCGAATTTTCGGTGATGTCACCAGTAAAGTTACTTGTGAGTCTGTCACCTTCCTCAGGCCACTAAATTACTACTTCAGATTACAAAAAACTTTCACATGTCGTCCATTTTGCAGACAGTCGTTATATACCCTTTTTGAAAATCCCGTGCTTCTCAGTTGTCACTGGATGCGTCACTTGTCATCCTAGTGGGCCTTAGTAGCCAGTTATTCCATTTTGTATTGCGGCGAGTGGAGAGATCTGGAGTGACTAGTTTAGCCACTTGAGGATATGCTGGCTCCTGAGTATTCATGAGAGGCACACCTCCATTTTGAAAATGTTGGATTGCGATGGTTTCAACAGCTCGGAGGTGTGCTTCATTGCTGGTATTTGCCTTCAACAAAATGCTTGTATTTAGCCAATCTGTCTGGTGTTTGGTATATAATTCATGCATTGCAATGCTGTTTCTACTGTCATTGCTTGTTGTAGCTGAGTAGTGTTCATTGAGACGTGTGCGAACTCGCCTTTTTGTTTCCC
>JAHWFP010082700.1:482-15531 GCA_023313725.1 Lithobius niger
CCCACCTCATACAGACAACAAAGGGAGGATCCTTGAGGAGTGGATGCAGAGGGGGTCTGTTTGCATCCTGAACGATGGAGCCATGACACACTGTAACCTGGCCACGGGCAATTGGTCAGCGGTGGACTTAGCCTTTTGCTCGCTGGCCATCCCAGTTCACTTCACTTGGAGTGTCACTGCCGATCTGCATGGAAGCGATCACCTCCCCATTGTGTTGTCCACAACACAAGGGGGTTCTGTGGCTTCCAGGCCAGCCCGGTGGGCGCTTAAACGTGCTGAATGGTCAGCTTTTGCTGAGGCTGCTGTATTTCAGCGTGCGGTTGAGGACTTTTCTGATGTGGATGAACTTTCCACTCATTTCGCTGTCATGGTCCTTGCTGCTGCTCATGCTACTATCCCGCGTACGTCCACTCAGCCGCGGCGGGTTCCTGTTCCGTGGTGGACACCTGCTTGCGGGCAGGCCATTCAGGCCCGCCGGCGAGCGTTGCGTGCGTTTACAGTCAGCCCAACTGCTGACAACTTTGTAGCCTTTAAGCACTGTCGTGCCCGTGCCAGGTTTGCCATCCGTGAGACTAGACGTGCTTCGTGGGCAGTTTATGTTTCGTCGATCGCGCGCTCCACGCCTTCTCAGCAGGTGTGGCGGAAGGTGCGCCAGATCTCGGGAAAGACCGTGCCTTCCCCGGTTTCACAGCTGAAGGTGGCGAATACCGTGATCTCTTCTGTGCCGGATATTGCCGACCGTCTTGCGTCTGCGTTTGCGAATAAAGCGTAGTGAAGAGGCTCACCCTCTAGACTTTCGCTCCGACGGGCTAGAGGAGTACAATTTACCGTTCACCTGGCAGAAATTTGTTTCCGCTTTGTCCAAGTCGCATGACTCCGCCCCAGGGCCTGATGATGTTCACTAACAGCTGTTGAGACATCTGCCTCTTGCCTCCCAGCAGTTCTTGCTGGAGATGTTCAACCGTGTGTGGGCAGAAGGCTCTGTTCCGGCAGCGTGGAGGACAGCAGTGGTCATCCCGATTGTGAAACCGGGCAAAGACCCTACTGCTCCTTCCAGTTATCGCCCAATCGCTCTGACTAGCTGTGTCTGTAAACTTATGGAACGGAAGGTCGGTGAGAGGTTGGTCTGGGTGCTGGAATCACGGGGATTCTTATCTGCGTCCCAGTGTGGCTTTCGACGGTTTCGGTCAACCATCGATCATCTGGTTGCCCTTGAATCGGATGTGAGGGAGGCTTTTCGCCTGCGTCAACATCTGGTTCAGGTTTTCTTTGACTTGGAGAAGGCGTATGATACGACGTGGCGTTATGGGATTCTCCGTAATCTCTATAACTATGGCTTGAGGGGACAGATGCCACTGTTGCTTTCTGCCTACCTCTCAGGCTGTTCTTTTCGCGTTCGTGTCGGGGCGACTCTTTCCCGCCCCTTTGTCTTGGAGAATGGTGTGCCTCAGGTAGGTGTTCTTAGTGTCATCTTGTTTGCTATAGGGCTCAACCCCATTGCTCAGCAAGCTGCTGTTCCCCAGTCATTGTTTGTCGATGACTTCGGCCTGCGCTTTCGGGCAGCTCTCATGCAGACCTGCGAGCGGAAGCTACAGCTGGCAATTAACAAAGTCCAGACCTGGGCGGTAAGTAATGGTTTCCGGTTTTCTCCGGACAAGACTGTGTGCATCCACTTTTGCCGCCAACGTACGCTGCTCCCGGATCCTTGCCTGTACTTGTGACAGGCACAAATTCCTGTTGTCCCACAGGCACGTTTCCTGGGCCTGGTGTTCGATTCTAGGTTGTCTAGGCTTCCACACTTACGTCAGCTTAAAGACAAGGCTTTGCGGGCACTTAACATCTTGCGGGTCCTGTCGGGCACTTCATGGGGTGCCGATCGCGCTGCTATGTTGCGCCTCTACCGAGCCCTTGTCCGCAGCAAACTTCATTATGCGTGTATGGTCTATGATTCGGCTAGTGACTCCACTCTCCAGATGTTGGACACTGTGCATCACAGTGGCCTGCGTGTGGCGACTGGGGCATTTCGAACTTCTCCAGTGGTCAGCCTCTATGCTGAGGCCTCGGAGCCACCTTTGGCCATTCGTCGGCGACAGCTTGCCATTCAGTATGCTGTGCGTTTACGTGCTGTGCAATCCAGTCCTGCTTGGTCCATGGTTTTTGGGCCAGACTTGCGAGTCGGTAGACGCAGGGTGGGTAAGGGTGATTTCCGTGATAGGCTCCAGCAGTCCTGTCAGGAGATAGCCTTTGAAATGCCCTGCGTCTTGAGGCTTCGGAGAATGCCAGTTGCCCCTTGGCTTGTCCCAGGTGGCAGTTTCATTTTTGTTTGGCGTCCCTCCCGAAGGGTTCCACTCTACCAGCAAGGTACTTACAGGAGTTCCGGCGGCTGAGTTCTCAGTACGCCGGTTATCAGCGCCTGTTTACTGATGGGTCGAAGTCAGACGTTGGCGTGGCGTGTGCTTGTGTGTGTAAGGGAGTAACGATTGCCCATCGCCTTCCATCAGGCTATTCTGTGTTCTCTGCAGAGCTTTTGGCTCTTGGTTTGGCGGTGGAATGGATCCTTGACCTTCAGGGCACGCATTTCATTATCTTTAGTGATTCCATGAGTGCCCTGGAGTCCTTGGCGAATTACAATCCTCGGAACCCCTTGACACAACGTGTTCAAGCTTTGCTTTCCCGCTTGCCTGGCCAGCAGAAAATCGTGCTTTTTTGCTGGACCCCGGGCCATGTTGGGATAGCAGGGAATGAACAAGCTGATTCTGCTGCGAAAAGGGCCCTTTCTGGCCCTCTCGGTAGGGATCTCAGCCTTGTTCCCTCAGATGCCTTTCCAACTCTGCGTCTGAGGTTACACGCTTTTTGGCAAACCTTGTGGGACAGACAGGACGGTAACAAATTACGGGCCATTAAAGGGACTGTCGAGGAGTGGCACTCGGCGTGTCGCCGCAGTCGCCGTGAGGAGGTTGTGTTGGCCCGTTTGCGAATTGGTCACACCCGACTTACTCACTGTTTCGTTTTGCGGGGGGTTGACCCTCCTGAATGTTATTGGTGTCGACAGCCACTTACGGTCCGGCACTTACTTGTTGATTGTCGCCATCTTGATGGTGTTCGTCGTCGTTTCCATCTTCCGCATGACATTGCGCGTCAGTTGGGCGATAAGTATGTCCTCCTGTCTGGTGTTTTTCAATTTTTGCAGGAGGTACAGATGTATGACAAGATTTAGATTAGGGGTTTGAATAACATCTCTGTAATGTGTGGTGCAGTGGCAACCCGGACCACTGCACTGTGACTGAGGTTGGCGCTAATGACCAAGTTGTCGACGCGCCGTTAAGCCTCAATCCCCCCCCCCCCCCTCGTAACTCTCCCCTCGCCCTCGTCGCCTATAATGCCTTCAATTTCGTTAACTCGTATCAGCCTCCGTTCGGCATCGCCACTTCTATGTGGACAAGGACCTTCCTCACCACCTCCTTCGTCTTCTTTTTCGGCCTCGCCTTCACCATCACCAACGCCTTACACAGCCCGAAAACACACGGAAGCGTGGCTCGCACCCATGAACTACCGCTGGATCTTTCGTTGGTTGCTTCTCAACGTCACTCGACCTCCGAAAGAACCCAACAACTCTCTGCAAATGAAACTACAAAGTCAAGCCCTCAGCCCCGGCACCACCTTCCTCCTCAAACAGCAAAGCTTACGTGCATGAATGTATCGCCTCTTCAGACAATGACTCCTCAAGAAAGAGGAAACACGACGCCAACCTTTCAGCTAAAGCCAAGAAACATCTTCCGAGTTCCTCATCAACCAACTTGGTGATCTTTCGCCATCCACCCCATCCTTCATTCCGGCGAGTCGACCTCCTGCCCGACGACTACGTGGATTCTTCTCAACGTTAGAAGAAAGTTGTAGACCAACTCACCCGGTTAACTTCGAACGTCAGCCTCTCGACCACTATGAAGACTCATTTACAAATGGAAAATGATCCCTAAGACCCACCTTCCTCCAGACCCAGTCATGAAACTTGGTTCTTTCGTTCCTCAGGCGATGGCACTACCAATCCCGCCACTTCGAAAATTATCAACAGTCTGAATTCCTTGCCACTGAAGCCAAGATGGATTTTGGAACCGCTCTTTTCATCCCAAAAAGAGCCAACGTACCCACCACTGTCTTAAAAGAGAACGACAAAATACTACGCCTTGGTCTCAGACAGCGATTCCCAAGCTGATGTCTTAGCTATAGCCATTAACGCCCTTTGTGAAAGACTGGCATCCGAAACTGGTCGTCGCAACATGAAACATCTTTACTTCCTCATTTTGGAACTCTTCAAAAAAGCATCTTTCTCAATCTTCCACTCCTTCATCTGGTTCACAAAGGCCTTATTCAATTCAAGTCTCTTGCTTCGGGACATTGCCCTCAACACTACCTCAAACCTGAACGCATCGACCAAGCACATTCTTCGGAACCAATCCCCTCACGAGTCGGACACACTCTTTCAAGAACTTATCCTAACTCTCGCACCTCACTTTAACATTTCCCTTAAGCCTAAGCATCGAAGAATCCTTCAAATCAATCCTTCAAAAAACCAGCTGTCTTCAAAAACCACACCTCTGCTTCCTCAATTCAGCCCCCTCAACCTTCACAATCAAAGTCATCTCAAGTTCAGTCTATCCGAGGTAACAACCATTCCTTTCGAGGCAACTACTCCAAAAGGAACAACAACACAAAATGGAGCATAACCCCTCGCAGCAAGTACTCCTCAACAAGCAATAAGAGCAGATCCTATCAGCATCAATGATGCCTTGCAAGAGCTCTCTGTAGGTCGCCATCTCAAACATTTCCGACCAGCATGGGAACTCGTCACGAACAACAAGACCTTCCTATCCATCATCTCTCTCGACTTTCAACCATCTTTTCATTCAAACCCCTGTCTCGCAACGTCACCCCCTTGGGACTATGCAACAAAACCAACAAAACACCTACCTTAACACAAGAAGTAGACAGAATTTTTAGGAAAGCCACAATACTCCTGTGCCCAGATCCTTCAAAGCCTGGCTTCTTAGACTGAAAAAGTCTGGGGGCGAAAGAATGATTTTCAATCTGAAACTAATAAACAAATTTATGAACAACCAGCACTTCAAAAATGGACACCTTGAACTTCATCCGCCGCTCACTAAAACCTTCCGAATAGACCATCTACATAGGCTTTGAGGACGCCTACCTCCATGTCCCGCTCCACTCCGTCGTCCTCCATTATTTCCGATTCATGTACAAAAACAACGTCTACGAGTTTCAATGCCTGCCGTTCGGACTAAATGCTGTACCAAGGATTTTTACACTGGTCCTCAAACCCATTCTAAGCCATCTTCATTGCCACCAAATCACAGCAAATGCTTTTCTCGACGACTGGCTTCTTAACAATCTGAACAAACTTCAGTTCCTTCAACACATGTCACACGCCATGACTCTTCTAAACAAGCTAGGTTTTGGCATCAACCTGAAAAAATCCAGACGCCTTCCTGCCCAAGACTTCATCTTTCTCGGCATCAACTTCAACCTATCATCATCATCCGGACGAAAGAGTACAAGATCTCCACCTACACTGCAGCTGACTTTCATGCAATCGTAAAGCCACTCCCTGACATCTCTCAACTCACTCATAGGGAAGATGGACTCCATGGCCGGCCTTGTCCCCTATGGCAGATGGATGACGAGTCCCTTTCACCGCTTCAGGATCGAAATCTGGGGAACCATTCATCCTTTGCCAACCATCTCCAAGCCAACCGACGCCAACTTTCCTTGAGAAAGTCTACGCTGGTGGACAACTAGACACAATCTTTCGAAATCTGTCCCCCCTGCAAGAACAATCACAGGACCTCCATCTCCTAACAGACACATCCCAAACTGGCAGGGGAGCCGACATTCAACATCCAACCTGGTCTCCCAACAAGAATAACAAGAACAGGAAGAATATTGTAGTCATGTTAAAATGGGCCCTGAGCCAAAAGACCCTGCTTCTTGTTAATATCTACATTCTCCAGAGTATCCTTCATAGCAGTTGTACACTTGGGTTAACGCTTTTAACCGCCGACCCCTGAAAAAAAATAGTCAATCCCAGCACCTTATCTCACTTCCTTCTCGTTACTTCCGGTCTGTTTCTGTCTCACCACTTTTGACGTCGGCCTGATCCCTGTGGTTGTGTTTGTGTGTGCATCGGTTTTTTAGTTCAAAGGAGTGGAAATGCAGGCATCAAAGTAAAAGAATAGTAGTGCAAAATGTGTGGACTACGTGCCGGCTATGCCAATTGAGAATAATTTAAAAGATGTGCCAGGAAAGGAGAAAGTTAGGGGGTTGCGGCAGCTAAGATGGCGGCACCCATGAGTTTGTTAGGCCTAATGGGAGAAGTGAGTTGGTGGCTGGTTTAGAGGTTGATAGGACGGCTGTAGTGCCAAATTCTTCGGATGGTAGTACTTTGGTGCAGATTCAGGAAACTTTGAGAGGATTACCAGCTGTTTTAAGTGTGAAATTGTGGCAGGCATTGACATGGGGTCTGCCGAGCAGTGGTGTGCAGTTTGAGGAACAATACTGTTTTGAATTGTCTGAGTCGGAAGAGGGCTCGGAGGACAGGTATGATTGTAAAAGGAGCCACATTGTTTCTGCGACAGATGGTAGATTGGAAATGAGGTCCATGGCGTTGGGAAAAATGTCCAACTGTGCGTCCACGTTAGATTTGCCTGTGGCCATTATGCCGGTGGTGTGTTGCCAGATGGGTGATAACACCCTGCAGTGGTGGAACAACCACATGAATGTGCTGTTGTCGTCTGCTTCGTTGTTGGAGGTCCAAGGTCGTAAGCGCTAGGTACACCGGCATTGCGCCATAGGGCTAATTATAAGCCGTTGGTGGTTGAACCTGTAGATAGACAGCTGCAGGCTGTACAGTCAAGTATGTTACTACCTTTCCTGCAGTCATTAGAAATTGTGGGTCAGGATAATCCTGAATTTAAGGGCAGTCAGATGGCTCTGGTCAGGCAGAGTTTGGTTGACGTTGCTGTGTTGCAGATTAATGCTACTTTTGCAACTGGCTGCTGTCTAGAAGGGCCAGCACCATTTTGCGCATAAGGACGTGCATAGGAGGTTATTATCTGAGGAACCTATGCTGGATAATTTGTTTGGTGACGTGTTGCGTGAAACAGAGATCATTGGTAACTGAAAAAAAAAAAAGAGTTTGGTTGGGGGTGGTAGGCCGGATTTTCCACAAGGCTGGGCGCGGGGTTGGCCGTAGCAGATGTTTCCTTCCAGAGGAAATAAAGGTGGGGCCTTCAAACAGGAGTATCGGCCTGGTTGGAGGGAGGCTTCCGGGGTAAGAGAGATTGACCCACTGAGGAGGGTGGCCCGTTGAAAACAGGGTTCTGGGCGGGAAAGCTTTCTTTATGTTTAAAACATTGGCAGGAGATGGGTACGTCGCAGTGGGCCCTGAACACAGGGGCGAGTTTACGGAAGATCCCGCTCGCCATTTGTTTCATCTGGAACAATGCACGGGTGCTGCCACTAGACAACGTCAACAAGGTTTTACGGCGCTTGCTCCGAGAAGGGGTAATAGAGCCGGTTCCCTTGGGAAGCGAAGGGTTTCTGCAAAAGATTTTTTGGTGTGTTTTGCAGCATTTAAATACCTTTCTGCAGGCAGTGCCCTTCAAGATGGAAACGCTGACTTGCGTGGCGAGGGGTCTCACATTAGGAGGATTGTTGATGTCAGCATGGGTAGATAGGTTCTACCCATGATGTCAGTAGATTTGAAGAACGTATATTATGCAGTCAGTATGCGCATAGATCAGAGAAATGTCCTCTTGTTCTGTTGGAAAGGGTTAATTTTTCAGTTTTGCATTCTCGTTCCTACGGATTTTCACGTTGTTAGTACCAGAGGCGATGGCCGCCTTGTGGCTACAGGGAGGCAAGAATTTCACTTACATGATGACCTGTTGATGGTCGCGAGAACTGCCGTGGAGGTCAGAATGGCTGATACCCAGTTGATAGGAAAGTTGGTAACTTTGGGGTTCGATGTGACACACAGAGAATCACGCATTTAGCAACCATTATTAAAACACACACATTACATCTGAGTCTGCCGGTGGAAAAGATTGGAGGTCTAGGCGTGAAAGCCAGGGCCTTGTTGCATTCGGTCTTCGTTTTGAAGATGACCTATCAAAAGTTTTTGATGTTGGCAGTGAGTACGGTGCCTATGGTGAGGAGGATCGCTTACTCATGCGGGGGTTGCAGCAGGATCTGCACTCATTGGGAGAGGCACAGCAGTGGGAGTCAAGGATCTTGTCGGATTAGGGTAAATCAGACCAAGTATGGTGTCAGAAGCCCATGCTCGGTGGAATTAGTGATGGATTCCAGCGTGTCGGATTTAGGTTGGGGTGCCGTGATGAGACCAGATCGGACGGTGAATGGCAGGTGATCCGGCAAGGAGACTTCCCTCCATATCAACGTCAGAGAACTTTTGGCATTAAAGCTTAGCCTTTTGGCGTTTGGCCTGGAAAGCTCCTGAGGATAAGATGGACAATGTTGTGGCAGTACAGTACCTGGTGCGCTCGGGCGGAACGGTCATCCCGAGCCTTAATCAAATTGACTCAGATTTGGGATTTGGTACTGCAGATTAGGGCAGACTTGGAGCTGCCTACCTGCCCAGGACTGACTACTGGCGAGCAGACTACGAGTCCCGAAACATGGTTGTAGACTCGGCGGAGTGTATGTTGAAAATAGACGTGTTTGGTAGGATAGCAGACTGGTTGGGTCGCACAGATATCGACCTAGTTTGCAAACAGGGTGTCCGCTCAGTTACCACGGTTCATGGCGAGGCGGAGGTGCCCGGGCGCATACGCAATAGATGCGTTCTCCCTAGATTGGATGGAATGGCGGCCGTGGATTTTGCTGCCAGTAGTTTTGGTTCCCAGAATCTTGAGGAAGCACCGCATGGAGATTGTCGCTTGGGCGCTGTTAGTGGCCCCGTTGTGGGCAAAGAAATAGTGGTACGTGGACTTGAAGCTGATCGATGGTGGCAGGCATTCCGGTGTTGTTGCCAGAGTGGGCTCTCAGGGACCAATACACCAGGCTGAGGTTGCGGATGATATTGTGGCAGCCGTTGGTGGTCTGGGCCCTTTCACCCTGCTGAAAATGAACTGCAGAAAAAGTGCAAAAAAAAAGTGCAGTGAAAGTGCAGTAATTGCCCACCCCCAAAAAACTGCAGTTAAACTTCATTTTTTTCCATTAATTGCAGGTGGAATAATATTTTTTTAAATTCACAATATAAATTTCAACTATCATTAACTTTGCACCTAGGAAGTTTGCGCACAGTTATGAATGTTTCAGTTTTACAAGTTCTATTCTTAACACATATGCATACCTTGCCTAATATACTCTTACATTACTTACAGTGATGCATGCTGCCATCCAGCCTTATACACCTAGCCAATCACTAAACGTTAATGTGTATTGTTCCAAGTTTAATATTTTATGGATATCCGCTAAAGTTATGCAACTGTTCAATTCAATTTATTGTCAAGAGCTTTGGCCCTAGGCCGTACGCTCTATCCCAAAATTAAAAACTGCAACTGTTGGCTTGACTTTAAACAATCAATTGGCATTAATTGTTCTGCACTATACCAACCCTTCCTTGTCTGCGGCCTTGCAGTGCTGGAAACACCGGTTCTCGTCAGATCCCCGAAGTTAAGCAGCATTGGGCTGGATTGATACTTGGGTGGGTGACCACCTGGGAATCTGGCTGTTGCAGACACAGGGCCTTAGGGCTTCGGGCAGATGACCAGGAGTGGTTAACGCTCGTTAAACCCTTTAACCCTTTTTTTTTAACCCTTCCTTGTACCATAAAAGTTTGTTCAAAATTTAAAAAGTGACACAACGTCACTTTCAATATTGATAAACTGCAGTTATTTTGCAGTTTCTGAGTTGGCCTGCTGAAAACTGCAGTTATTTTGCAGTTTCTGAGTTAGCCTGCTGAAAACTGTAGTTATTTTCCATTTTGAAGTTATCTTGGTGAACTACACATTAACTGGGGTGTAACTGCCTTTATTTTGCAGTTTATGTTCAGTTGCTGTTAATGTACATTTTTCACCCATTTCTTCATTATCGGTAAAATCTAATTTTTTCGTTAATTTTGCCAAAAATTGACGTTTAAATGCACCATAATTTACCGTTTTTTTGACAGCTTTTGAATGGAGCTAATTTTAAGTCAATAGCTGGGTTGGCCGCAAGTCATTTAGCAAAACCGAAAATAAGTTCTAAATGGCAGTGGCTAGACATTTTTTCTGTTGTAGCAACTAATAATTTGTACGCTATCCCTCCTCCCCCCCCCCCCCACCCCACCCCCAAGAAACCCCTACTTTCACAAATCCCAAGTGATGCACTTTACGTCGGCTCCCACCTTCCACCCAAAAAAAACCTATACCAGCCAAAATGTCTACAACTTATTGCTGGAGAAAAAGGAAGGTGGAAGGGTTATTTCCAATATAGACAAAAAGAGCAAGAAAATTATGAACAAATTAACAATTCTGAAATTTTTTTTAAAGTAATGTCCTGTAATCCTAAATCGAGTAGAACTAAAGTTTGCTTTGATTCCAACTTTTAGAAGAAAAAAAAAAAGAAAAGAAATTTTTGATATTTTGGATTCCCAGTATTCGATTAGTATATTGGTATCAGATCGGATTGGCAAAAAGCACTGAAAAACAGGCATTTGGAACAAAATAACTGAAAAACTACGGTCACTTTAATTTAGAGAATAATTTAAAGGTGGTGATGATGGCAGTCATCATATTACGATAACATCGACAAGGACCAAACTTTGTTTGTGGTACCATGCCCAACATGAACATTTTTAAAGTAGGGACGACTTTCCTGGATTGCTTTAAAGGAGCCACACTGTATATGTTAGTCAATATTATTACAATTAGTTTTTGGCGAATAATTTGTTCAGAGAATTCGGTAGCTAACAATTAAAATTAATGTAAATCTTTTCCACTCCCTATTTAATTAATCACTAATCGAGCCCGTTTGGCTTTCGGTCCTGTTTATTAATGAAAATTTTGTCATCACCAAATGCCGATCACACCACACGACTAGTAGGCCAAAAGAAACAGTGCAATTAAAATAAAAAAAAAAAACATAGTAAAAAAAAACTACACGGACCTGTGGATAGGTGGACCTGTGATGCCCACATTGCTGGTTTTCTAGCCTCGTGGTACCTAACCTTCCCAGCAGTTTAACTGCAGTTATTTTATAGTTTTCAAGTTAGCTTGTTGAATTTCACATAAACAACTGCAGTTTTTTTAAAAGTTTTTTTGCAGTTGCCATCGAATCTGCAGTTAAACTGCAGTTTCATTCCATTTCTGTAGTTTTTCTGCAGTTCATTTTAAGCAGAGCTGGAGGCACGGGAAGTGTTTCCGCAGATGTGTCAGCAGTCTTGGAAACGGCTATCCAGCCGGGGACTTGGAAAGCTTATGTTGGTAAGTGGCGACGTTGGTGTGACTGGTGTGGTGAACAGTCGTTGGATCCCGTTTGAGCGCTTGTTAACAGGGTTCTGGATTTTCTTATGGAGCTGTTTGGTACAGATTGTGCTTACAGTACTTTAAACGGGAATTGGGCAGCTTTGTCCTACTGTCATGGGCCAGTGGACGTGGTGCCCATGGGGCAGTTGACCTTGGTCATTAAATTTTTTTCTGGGGTCTGTTTAACCTACGCAGAGATTGAAGATTTGGGACGTGGATATGGTGGTGTAGTGGTTGGCTACGCTGCACCACTGAAGGCTTTGCTATTGTGAGTGTTGACTCTAAAGTTGTCCATGCTGTTGGCTCTGCATGCGGGTCTTAGAGATGGCAAGATTGTCCCTCGAGCGAAGTGATATTGAGGGAGTGAGGTGGCCTTTGTGGTTTTTGGTGGTAAGATGTTGGGACTGAAGAATCCGCACCAGGTGCTGCGATTTGTGGCGCTTCAGAATAGGCGGGTTAATGTTGTAAAGTGTCTCAGATGCTATATCGATAGCACAATGAAGTACCGATGCACAAGGTCTGCAGTTGAGACAGCGGTCCCCTGAAATGTTCATCAGCTGGAAGAAGTCTCACACTTCGGTGATGTCACAGACGATTTCCAGATGATTGGTGACTGCCCTGGGCGTGGCTGGCATTGACACGAACACCTTTATGGGTCATTCCAGCCAGGTAGCTATGGTGTTAGATTTAGTGCATGCGGGGGTCTCCTTTGCGCAGATTGTCCGATGGGGCAGGGGCAACTGGAGTACATAGAGGACATTCCGAAAGCACTATGCGAAAGAGGTGGAGGATTTAATGGCGGGGCGTGTCCTGTGGTGCAGGGTTGTGCAGTGACACAATTGCTTACAATCAGTCGGCCCAACGGTACAACTACTAGGGAGGATGTGCTGAAGAATTAGTAAGTTCTACCATAAAACTTAACGTAGTTTTTGTAAGAGAATTTGAATTCTCTAAGTATTCGAGCGTGCGGTGCTACCATGGGAGCCCGCCTACCTACGTTCCGCAAGTTGTGGGCTTTTTTGAAAAGTGGTGAGACGGAATTATTCTCATTTGCCATAGGTCCCAGCTATGCTGGCACGTAGTCCACATGTTTCACACTCTTATTCTTTAATTAGGCACCTGCATTTTCACTCCTTTGAACTGAAAAACCGACGCACAACAAATACAACCACAGGAATCAGTCCGATGTCAAAAGTGGTGAGAAGGAGTCGGAGCAGACGTGACGAGGAGGAAGTGGGATGAGGTGCTCAGATTAGCTATTTTTTTTTCAGGGGTCGGCGGTAAAAGGCGTTAACCCAACGGTAGAACCACATGTTCGGATACTTAGAGAATTCCAGTTCTCCTACAAAAACTTGGTAAGTTTTCTCGTAGAATTTACTAATTTTTTGCCATAAAAAGTGAAAATAGGTTCATTGGTTCAATATCTAGGTGACATTAAAATTTCCAACAAGAATAACAACAACAAGAATTCTGTACTCACAATAAAATAGCGTTCAAAAGGCCATGGTCTTCGTTGATACCTACATTTTAAGCTATAAAAATATAATATTGGGACCATGGTTCGATCTCTAGATGAAAGTAAAATTTCCCCAACAAGAAGAACAACAACAAACACAATGTAGTCATATTAAAATATCATTCAAAAGGCACTATGCCTTGTTCATACCTACATATTAAGCTTTAAAAGATCGGTTAATTGGTGAACAAGGCCTAGGGGCTTCTGAACACTATTTTAATGAAATAACAATGTTCTTGTTGTTTTTCTTGCTGGGAAAAGTTTGCTGTAATCTAGAGACCGAACCATTGAAACGTTTTTCAACTTTTATAGTTTAAAACGTAGGTATGAATAAGGCCTTGGGCCTTTGGAAGGCTATTTTAATGTGACTACAATGGTCTTATTGTTGTCGTTTTCCTGTTGGTAAAAGTTTGCTCTCACCTAGAGAACTCACAAAATGACTAACTGAAACAAACCTAAATTAAAAAGACTGACCGGCCACTAATAGTCCAGTCTTTTAAGAGAGAGAGAACATTACACGTTGGACAAAGGCGGAAAAATGTCCGCGCGGCATATGAAGACACCCTAGAAGGGGTGCCAACTTCAAACAGTAACGAAGGAGAAAATAAAAAATAAAACATAATTTTTACAGGTGGTGATAGCGTACACCGGCAAACGGTCAAAGTCTTAATGTCACGTTAAAGTTAAAATTTCCCACAATACTGTTTGGTCCTAACTTAGCAATCAAGATGAATTTGAGCAAAACGAAACCATAACAACGACATTTTTTTACCTGCTGAAACCAAACCTTGAATTTAATTTGCCCAAAGAGGATGACGTTGCAATAAAAAATGCATGTGTTTGGCTTTGGGAATGGGAGTTTTATAGTTTTAAAACTTGAAAAAAGAAAAAGTGGCATATTTAATAGGACTATAAAAGAATGTAAAATACTTTAAATGATCTGCTCACTGCAATTTTACCAATCTTGGTCACATGTGCACATAGGTATAGCATTTTTTTTGGATCTGCATTTCCTGGCAGACACAAGATGGACTCTGCTACCACGTTAAAAGTTCTCTGCAGGCTTTTGCAGTTTCAAGTAAAAGTCTGTCCATTTATGTCCAGCTGTGGTTCCATGAAAATCGTATGGAGTAGTCACAGATTGTTCATTCTGAAGGCTGGTATGATGCATTATTGATGTTAATCGGAATCCATCTTGCATAATTTCTTCGTCCATTGCAAAGAACCATGGTGCTAGAGCTTACATGGACCACAAGTTTTCGTCCTATGGGCAAGAACGAACAACAACGCAAGTTTCTCAATTTATGGAATAATGTTCCAGAACTGGAATGTCGGACTCTGCTTAGCTGTGTTACCTTGCCAGGTGTCAAATGCAGCATCAGAACTTATTGTTGTCAAAACATACTTTTATCGCTTTGACAAAGCCATTGCAGTGGGATCTGGTGAATGTACATGCCATGATCAGGTGAGAAACTATTAAAAATGACTCTGTCGTCCCATATGAAGCCACTCCAGCATCACGTAATGTACTGCAGCTGTGCTTCTAAACTGACCCTATCAGAAATTATACAATTGTGTGTCATAGGGCCATTTTAGTATGGAGCACTCCAAACATTACCATGAAGTGTTACCATTACTATGTCATGATACTTCCATTTAACATACTTGTCAGCTGGACAATGGTCGTCAATGGCCATAACTGCAACTCGACCATCGTTGCGGTACGACGATCTGCAGTTCGATTTCCACTATAAGCTTTGCCATAGCAGTTATTTCTGCTTTCTCATAAGTGGCAAGAGGGCATTTAAATATGCGGGTTCCATTTTCAACCCATTTCATCCCATCTGCTTTGAGTCCCTTGCACCTTAGAAAGACTGGCTTCTGGAAGTTTGTCTGGAAGGCTACTGGTGGAAATGTTGTGTAGTTTTGAGGAAGACGATACCTTGAAGTTGCAGAACTACATTCTGGTCCTGCTACAATACGGCAGAAT
>JAHWFP010082700.1:21299-83226 GCA_023313725.1 Lithobius niger
GGCTCGGCGCCGTCTACTATATTCTATTCTATTCTATTCTATTCTAGTACCAGATTTGAGAAGTCGTCTTACTCACAAGCAAAGAATGTTGCAAAAGAGCTCATTAATGCATGACTCCAAGTTGTTTCAGGCTGGCAATACTGTCCTTGCAAAAGATTTCCGTGCGAATTTCAAACCGTGAATTTTGGCACGAGTAATAAATGAGCTGGGCAACTTGCAGTACAAAATCTGTGAGAGACTAATCCAAGTTTACTTCTGTTTCCTGAGGTGGAACCACTTTTTTCAATTTTCCATAGGGGTGGAGTTCTCTAGGAATACAAGCTTCTAGCAAATCTGGTCATCCATTTTCAGGCATCACCCATATAAATAATACCTATTCTGAAGAGTCCGACCGAGCTAGTTTTTCCAAACACTCTTAACGAATCATTGCCAACTCCATGGCCAGCTGAGAGCTCAAATCAAGTGGGTTTGAATTTACCGCCACTTTTAACAAGTGCTACTGACAGTAACCCAATTGAACATGACTCTTACTTCACTGGGACGTCCCATCCTAAAACGGCAGACTTTCCGCCCAGTAAAGGCTGGTGTTTCGCCTGTCGAACTGCCCACCAAATACTGCCAGTGAGGTACTGAGACACATAATTAGTAGACCTAAGCTTCTAAATCTTTAATTAACAAGATTTAATTTTATTGTTTGGATGGTAAATTTGTCTCTGTCTGTTTGTCTTGTTTTTCTCATTACAGGGTCTCGTCGATTTATTTCATTTCTTCATCCCTGGAAGAGAGAGGACTGATTTTTTTACCATCCTTTCGACCTGTTAATTAAAATATTATATTTTCTTCAATTTTGATTTTAGCTTGTGTCTAAAAATGTGTCATTCTATACTCGAATTTTCTTTTAGTTAAACTTAAATAGGTTCATCAATAAAGTAAGAGTTACTTAAGAGTATAGTAGCTAAGAATTAGTGTGGGTATTAGACTTGACGAGTTATTTGGACACTTCACTGCCTCCCTACAAATAAGGTACGAGTAATGAATTTTAGTAACCAATTGTAGCTAGTACTGTTAATAATTTAGGCTAGTTATTTAATAAATTCTAATTATTGATGTTAGTCAGCAATTATTGTTGTTATAACTCTTAAACTTATTTTGTAGGGGGAAGTGTATAGTCCACACTACTGGTTGAGTTTAATACCCATATTACTAGATATTACTCACTTCCTCCTCATAGACAACGCTGATTAAGCAGAGCTCCAATGCCATGTGACTAGTAACCACGTGACATAGGTAATAAAAGGGTTGGCAGCTCAATTGGAATTGCCACTTCACTCAACTGAATTCTATGTACGTTTTAGAAGTAATGTTGTTCCCATTTACTTCAGAGTTCACACAATTTCCTAACCCTAATCAACTCACTAATTGAACATCTAATAATTTAAATAATTTGTGTGCATGGCACTACTGTGAGAAAATTGGCAGGTGTATTGTGAATGTTTGAGAAGTGAAATACAGTTTGTAGTTCCTTTTGCTATCGAAACTGCACCTAGCAAAATTAACCCGGAACTTAATGGCATTTGCCTCAGCTTGATCAGATTTGTTTAAATAGGAGCTTGAAACGGTCAAAATTAACTTTTTATTTTTTTATTTTATTTTATTTTATTTTATTTTATTTTATTACTTGTGTATTTTCTTGCCTAATATTCGGCCAAGGCTTTAACCACTTAACACAGACCATAAATGCCAAGGCTTTTTAAATAGTTGTTGTAGAAGGTTTGTTCCTTACGAAGATACTATGGCAGTTGGACGATCCTGTAGAACATAATTCTTGCATTATTTGTTTGTAATCGTTAAGTATAGTTTTTTTGGTAATCAAAATTGGCAATAGAATATGGTTAATCAAATCCATCCCAGTCTGTGAAACGTTTCTAAACACTTTCCTTACAAAGATCGGGCAGTACCATAGATATATATAATTACAGTGATTTTTGTTAATCAATTGGGTTGGGGGGTGGGGTCTGGTAGACTGTATTTTAGTGATGGCGGCCAAGCGACAAGTCTCTTCCTCCCCAAAACACGAATTTAAGAGTAAAAGTACACAATTTCAATTTGAAAATAAATTCTGAAAATTGGCTTTTTTTAATGTTTCAAAAGCCTGATTTGCTGAAAATGAGTTGAGAACAGGACTCCGAGAATTTTAAATTACCCTCTTATCTACAGATCCTTTAGCTGAATTCTTGGACCCCATTTATAATTCATTTTATTTTGCTTTCCCCACTGAAACAAAATGTGTGGGTGCACACAGATGAAGTTCTTCATTGTGTGAATACATTCCCCTCGCTATCAAATGTTAATGGAATAGCTACACAATATTTTTTTGTGCCATAGAAGAGTCATTTTTAGAGCCTGATATTTTTTGTGCGAAGCAGTAGTAACCTTGATTAACAGCCTATTTCCTTCCCCCCCCCTGCAGATTACCATACATGACTGACGTGCTCTTACCAATGTGTACGACAACTGCTACAGCAAAAGTTGCTCACCGCAAGTATCAAGAACTTGTGATACCAGTGGCTCCCCAGAAAGACTGCTCATGCATAAAACGATGTAACGTAACCCTCTACTATTTGTCAACGGTCCTGGAACGCAATGAGGATTTGCCATTCACAGCAGTTTTTTTTATGTTTGACAGCAATATTGTTATTTTGGATTCTGAAGAGAGTGCTTACAGTTTAACAGCTTTTGTCTGCGATGTTGGTGGGAATCTAGGGATGACTCTCGGGTTTTCGTTGTTGTCAATTTTTGCCATGGTTCAAGAATTGGGAACATCTCTTTGCAAAAGATTAAACAGGAAAACAAAATTTGCAAGATAAAGTATGTCCAGCATATATACTGAAGTGCTAAATATCGATTATGATGATGATCGCTTACTTTGATGAAAAACATTGGCTGATATCCGATTCCAGTACCTATTATTCCGATGATTAGGAAGGTAGTTACCCAAATTTCACTTTTCCTAGAGTCGAAATTAATCGTGATAATTATGTAAACCAAAAGCTGAAAATTCTGTAGGCCTTAAATTTATTGATATGAAGGACTATCAGTATATCTCTCACAAAATTTACTCAACTATTTGTGGATTTCCACTATTTTAATAAGCCATCTAAAGCCTGCACCGAGGCTCTGATGAACAATGTATCCAACATTAGCCAATTTCCGATAGCCGACGCCAATATCAATGCTCATCAGCTAGGATGTTTCTTCTGTTGCAGGGAAATTTCTACAATTATGTTTACTTACTTATCGTAATTTTTCTTATTTACTGCTCCTAAACGAGAAAAAACAAATATAATATAGTAAAAGCCTGAAATGTTGCACAAAAAACAGGAAACGACATTTCGAAGAACACATTCTTCATTACCATGTTTTTTACAAAAACTAAAATTACATGGCAATGTACAACCGAGTCATCCATACAACAAAATACATATAAATTTAAACGTAAATCGTAAAAACTTCGTAATGCTTCTTTTCAAAAAAGGCAAACGAACAAGGCAGAGCAGAAACCCCATCCTTCCACTTGGTGAACCAAGCAAGAAAAACTTGGTCTATGCAAATTTTGAAAGCCACGCAAACGTCAGGCCTGTTTTTTTCGAAACGTCATTTCTTGTTTTGCTGCGCACATTTCAGGCTTTTACTAAATTATACCCCATAAGTGCTTCTCTCTCTAAAAAGAACTGATAGCCGTATATTCTGTTTGATATTCATGCCATTGAAGGACGCATTCTTTCCATCTTACGGCCACTATTTATTTCTTAAACATCTTAAACATTACTAGGAAAAATAAAAATTTGTTTACTTGTCGTAAGATAAGGAAGGTATTGTCATGTGTTGCAAGTGAATAATAGTACAACAGCAGCGAATAAATGAGTAACATGGCATAAACTTCGACCAAACCAAAGAGATAAATAACGAGTAGATAACTTATTTACTTAAATCTAAATTCAAACATTGCCCACTTAGTGGAATCAACGCGTTGCACTGCCTGAAAGTATACATTAACACAAGGCCAAGAATTTTGAACAACCCGCCAGAAGGAATGACTGTACTCTTCTCCTACCTCAAATGACAGAGAACGATTTTAGGAAGTCAACAGAACCGTTTACTATTTTTTTTTTTTGGCTGATATGTTATCAGTATGTGTGCATCCTTTGCCGATGATTACAAATAGTCAATGTAACAAAAGGGACCCTAGAAAGTAGCTGCAAAGCAGATTTTTGAGTTTTCAATGAAAGTGATCGCGAATGATTTAAAATAGTCAGTGGGAACTTCAGATTTGAATGTACCATGCATTTATGTATTTTTTAGTTTAATAATATATTTTAACCGTGTTTTGTGCTCTTGAACATCAAATACACGTACGATAAACAAACTTTGTAGTAATTAAGTGCAGTGCCGTTTTGCACCACCCTGATACTGCCCTACAAATAATTAAAATGATCCTTCAATTATAGAGGATGAAATATGAGATTAATTTTAAGCAATCGAACGTGGAATGCGTACACATACAGTGTAGTGTGCTTGTTGATACTTTGATTGTAAGATTTACTATGACTCAATTTTTAATGAATTTCATGCATATTAGGAGCTCCCTCCAGTTGGCTTGTTTGCTATCAAAGAGCCAGATTCTGAAAATTCTTATTGTTGAACCAATTTAAAACACATCTATAAAACATAATACTACTACATCCAACAACACCACAGCAAGGGTTTAATTAAATAACTTGTTTACTTCTAGCACCTGGAAGTGTTTGAGGCTGCTCCTTCAGCATACGAAGTTGAGACTCGTAAATATCACCATCAGAGTATATAGGGTGGGATCCAGAATTACAAATATGGACGAGGTATTACTCAGGTTAAAAGAGACACCTCAAGCAGATATTTTTTGATACAACTGCCATCTAGTTTGATATTTATTATGTGCACTCGAACATATGTACCTATTTATTCAAACATGTTTTTACGGCGAGCTCCTTTTTCGTCAGACTACATAGCAGCTTTTGCATAGAACTTTGAAATTTATCGAAAAAAAAATATTTGGAACTTTTGGAAATTGCTGCGGCATCGCTGTTTATTTGATTAAACAGAAATGTGTAGGCGAATTAGTTAGTCGAATCATGTTCCTGATTACTTCAAAGTAAAACAAAAAAAATGACCAACAAAGTGTCATCCGAATTTTCAAACAGTCGCATCAGGCAAAATGGGTTGTCTAGTATTTTCTTCCAAAGAATATTCTTTAACTACAAACATATTCGCATGATTTACTGATTTCACCCAAAAAACTAATATGTGAGTCCAATTAAAAGAAATATTGTGATACATTATCTTAAAAAAATTATTTGGTACTTTACATACTGCAGCAGTTTCAGTATAACTGGTATATTGTAAACTTACCAGCACAAAACGGTGTAAATGGTTGCACTCTCACATAAAACACTAGATTTTCGCCTTTATTCCTCACATTCTCATTGGACACCCTGATTTATTATATATCACAAGAACAGTCAGAAAATTATATACATTCCTCCGTTCAAAACATTCTAAACATTTCGCACATGTTCTAAACATTATAGATTTTTAAGTAGCTCAGCATGTATTTTATAACAGTATGGTAGTTTATTGTTATATTGCATTGTATTGTAATAAACAGTTCTGAATTGTAACGGCTTGTATTAATAAAAAATAATAGTTGTCCAGAAGTTTACACGTGTACTTCTTTGTTAATGTCACTTAACTACTGTTAACTGCATGCATTCTGAAATGGATAAAAAAAAAGTTGTAATGACTTATTGGAGTCAAATTAAGGCTCGTTGCGTTGACAAACCTTTAATTGTTGAATATGATTTATATGTATTAAGTATACGTTGTATTATTCTCCTTGTATTACACATTAACTGTTTGCTGTATTTAAATATACATCTGTACACATTTAAATTAAATTAAATCTGTATTTTAACGTTTTACGTAATAGCAGGTTTTTATAAAATTGAATAAAACATGGCAGGCCGGGTCATAAAATTATTATTAAAAAAAATATTTTCACCTTCTGGATTGCTTGCAGGCAGCGTGTAATCAAGCGTGTAAATGAGGAACAAGATTGATACACTAGACAAATCCTCTGAGCTGCTTGAAGGTCCTGTGTAACTTCAAGAATGATATAATTTTTTTTTAACCTCTAGAGCCATTTGCAAGCACTGTGTACTCAAGTGTAACGGAGAAACAAGAATGACATGCTAAAAAAACACCAGCATGCATAACAAAAACAGTGAAAAACCCATATGTGGAGGGCATTGTTTCTGTTTATCCATCCTATCAATAAATTCTTGGTCCTACCGAACCTATGTAGGGCTAGTGGAACGACTGCACTTAGTGTAAAATTGCCGATTTCAGCCGAGTGTCTACAATTTTCCCACCGTGGCAACGTGGTAGTTACAGAAACTCCTGGAAACTTTCTGATGTGCAAACAGAAAGATCTCGATTCGTCGGCAGGCAAACAAACACGAAAAATAAAAACTAGAAAATGAAGATTTCAAGAGGCAAACCAGGTGGGTGTCGCAAGCTGTTACAGCATAAGTTGTATTGCTTAGGACCTAACACACTTAGCTCGGTTTTTTTAACCCAGGTTAGTGGGAAAAACGCCGCTGTTGCCCTTTTCGAACATGTTAGGGCACTCGATAGGCAGGAACGTCTGTAATATAGACAGTGGCCTGTCACTCATCCTTTAATTCAACCTGTATGTGCTGCTGCTGTCAAGTTACTCAGTATCAAAATAATGCAGTCCGATATCTCGGGGCCAGTTTTTCATGAAATCTTTCCGCGGTGAGCAAATGCATCATACTTTGTTCAAAAACTGTTTGGGGTTTACAAAGCCACTTCAGAAGGGGAGCCACCTGCTCACAACTATGGAAGCAATTTGTTTTAGGTTTTATACGTTATGAATAGAGCATAAACCAAGCCTATTAAACAAATCTATATACAGTATGCATTGCATCAGGACAATTTCTTTTATTTGGTTCTAAGTTAGAAAAGTAGAATAAATTGGAAAGTTTGCTTTATTCACTTAAAAGGGAAGCAGATGGCTTAGGTGCACTACATTGTCCCATCAGAAAAATGGATTTACGTGTACCGTACGCAAAGTTCCTAAATACCGTAAAAAATGTCAGGCAACTATACACATTGCTTGTTAACCCCTTGCAAATCGCTACAAACACTCTGGGAGTGATTTATTTATGAGTCTTACAGGTAAATATGTTGGTCGAACTCTTATCCCTTCGGTTGGATGCTAGGGCATTAGCCGCTTGGCTGTGCTTTGTTCATTCACAAAGCTTGCATTTAGTCACTCGAGTAGCCTAAACTCGAGGAGTTTGTTTTGTCTAAGCATCTAAAAGCTAGAGGTAAGACAGAAACGTAATGCAGCTGGAGGTCGATGTAGAAAATCACTCAACATCTAAACGATTGAAACTCCCTAGTGAAAATTGCAGTATGTTTTGTTCAGAACTGTCTGGAAAATTGCAGCACTCCGCAACAACAAAGCTGAGATCACAGCCTGAGACTTGTGAACACGGGATTCCCACGATAACACTTTGCTCGAAATGATTTCTGGAGGGACTTAATGGCCATTGAGTGTAGACGGTTGATTGTCTCAAACGATTTAGCAACACATGCAGACTTCCTGCCTTCCTATTTTTATTTGGGCCTTTTTTTTTTTACATCTCACTCGTCCAACACGTTTGGCGATGCCATCTGGGACCTTAGAGTCCCTGGTAGGTCTAACCTTGGTGGTAAGGCATTCGTGTCCCCATACCTATTCCCTTACCCTCCCCCCCCCCCGGGCCCATACTTTTATCACTTTATGTAATTGTCTTTTTTATAATTTCGGATGGCTGTCAGTGATCTTTCCTAAGGTCCTTGCCAGACCTGTTGCAATTGCGACAAATGTTATATTATTATTATTATAAGAGTTAATGCTGTTCCTAATTTACGTGAAACGAAACACTTATACAGTCCCTGGTATTCATAATCTGTTAGGACACAGTGAAAACAGTGTAGAATGGAGATACACATATATAAACTGAAGCTATCAGAATTTTGTTGAGATAGTGTAAGGAGTGTTGGTGTTGACAATGCTATCAACAAAAGATGACTGAACGACATGTGCTTGGAAGTTTCATTGGAGAGTATAGGGAACACCTGATGGGAGAAATAAATTAGTTTACTGAAGGATTGTAGAATTCTTAAGGAAGCAACAGAAAACCATGATTTCAAACAAGAAAGGCATGCACTAGTGAAATGATAAGAAATAGAAGGAACATGTTTGATTTTAAAGATTTTTATGCAATTTTCCTGATGGGATTCACGAGAAACCAATATCTCAAAAGTTTGAAGGGATTTGTTGCTGAGTTGCTAAATATAATTAATGTTGTACAACTTCAGAACAGTGTGGTTTCTAGTCATGTCACACCATAGCACAAATGATTATTTCAATGCCAAAAAATAAAAAACATTCAGTTAATTGTTATCAAACACACCAATCTCCGTGAACGTTCCCTTTCAAATGTGTAGGTATCAGTACACAGACAAGAAAGAAAATTGTGCATAATTTACACATTATTGACATCAGTATCAGCTATCTTCATGCACTTCAGATGTAAAACCAATTTACTTCAGCAGTCTGAAAACATTGCACTGAGGAAAGCTAAGTTTTATCATTAGAGACGGGAAAGCCAAAGGCTCACAAGGAATAAATAAATACAGATACAAACCTACTTACGTTGCCTTTTGGACTTATATGTCAGACTGCCTGAGCGGGGAATCGAACCCAGGACCTTTGAAACCAAAAGCCGAGGTCCTACCGCTGAGCCATACAGTATAGCAACGCAAAAGGAAATGTAAATAGGTTTGCATCTGCATTTAGTTATGTTTTATCAGTTATATTGAAAAAGCCTTCTTTACTGTGTCAGTATTAGATAATTGACCACACTACCTCACGCACTACAGTTCATAGCGTGAGGCATTGTGCTCATAGTTTCACGGGTAGCAGGCGAATATCCCCCTTTTGAAAAGCCCCCTAGAAAATATACCCCATCAAACGATTCCCCCCCCCCCAGAAAATATCCCCCCCAATACCAATATCCCCTCAGAAAATAACCCCCCTTTAAAAAAAATTACAAAAGCAGAACAAAACAAAAAAGCAAAACAAAAACCCTTCACCAATCGTAAATGCTGGAAACTCACTGCCGGAAAATACAAAAATGAAGTTTTCTTATATCAATAACCCCCGAGAAATCTCGCCGCTCCCCACCAACCCCTGAAAAAAAGGAAAAGATGTTTGAAAAAAATACGAACACAAAAGTAAAAAGAAAAATTGACAAAAAAGTATCAGACAAAGAATGTATGACAAAGATACCCTCTGATGGGTAAGCACTTGCAATAACCTTGGTAAATGCAATATAATTTAAATGTCGACCACAATTTTCGGCAGTTTGCAGGCCGCAGAGCTCCGACGTTCCGATGCTGTGACAGAGCTCTGAAGCCTGCAAATTGCGGCAGCTTCCCTTTTTTTTTTTAACTTTTAGTGTTTTTATTGTGAACAAAACCCACAATTCGTGGCCGAAAATATAATTTCGTTGCATTACCCATGACTATTGTTGAGTGCTGACTTTTCACTCATTAGCGGCAGTGAGTGGGGAGGAGGGGGAAGGAGAATTGGTTTTTACATTAGCAACTTTTTTTTTCAAACACTTTCCTTTTTTTCAGTGGGGGGGGGAGGTTTTTTCCATTGAATACTGAATGAGAAGAGTTTCATTATTATTACATTACGGCAGAAAGTTTCCAGCAGATGATTGGTGGAGGCTTTAGGATGATTATCGTTTCCGCACCTAACCTACGGTATGTTTGTTTTTGTTCTGTGCTCTTACTTTTTTTTGAAAGGGGATATTGTCCGTCTGGAAAATCGTACAGGGGTATATTAACGAGGGGGGGGGATATTTTCTGGGGGGGGGGGTTCACCAGGGGATATTTGCCTAGAACCAGCTTTGCGGTACAGAAACTAGTGTGTTTTAGCTGCCAGCTTCTAAAAATTCTGCCGTATTGTAGCAGGACCAGAATGTAGTTCTGCAACTTCAAAGTATCGTCTTCCTCAAAACTACACAACATTTCCACCAGTAGCCTTCCAGACAAACTTCCAGAAGCCAGTCTTATTAAGGTGCAAGTGACTCGAAGCAGATGGGATGAAATGGGTTGAAAATGGAACCCGCATATTTAAATGCCCTCTTGCCACTTATGAGAAAGCAGAAACAACTGCTGTCGGGGAAATCGAACTGCAGATCGTGGTATCTCAACCATGGTCGAGTTGCAGTTATGGGCATTGACGACCATTGTCCAACTGACAAGTACGTTAAATGAAAGTATCATGACATGGTAATGGTAACACTTCATGGTAATGTTTGGAGTGCTCCATACTAAAATGGCCCTATGACACACAATTGCATAATTTCTGATAGGGTCAGTTTAGGAAGCACAGCTGCAGTACATTACGTGATGCTGGAGTGGCTTCATATGGGACAACAGAGTAATTTTTAACAGTTAGTCGCCTGATCATGGCATGTACAGTCGTGGGCATATTGAAATCAGGATTTGAAAATCGTCTAGTTTTGTTAAAATAGCTCGGACCCAAATATATGATACATCGTTGGAAAGCTTGAAATCTCACATTTCTCCTGGTGTTTGTGTTTTTAAGATACAGTGGCTCATGTGAGAATGCGTGGGCGTTAACCAGACCCCTTGCATTCGTCCTAAAGAAATAACTCAGTCACAAATTTGAAAATTATTTAGCAAAAAGACAACAATATGTATAGTATGTTCTAATGAAAAAATATTCTAATTGTAATGTGCACGTGAGTAAAAAAATACAAATAAGTTGAACATAATTACTATTATTATGAACATTTGTAGTGGAGTTTATTTGATGCGACATTGCAACAATGCACAGGCTTTTCTATGGTAAGCGTTTCACTTTACATTGTTACAGATGCAAGGCAACACAGATCGTTCCAGCATTGTTGTTTGTATATGCAGACACAACAAAACCGATCAAAGGACAGACATTTCCATAGGCCTAGTTGGTAATCGAAAAGGGAGGGGAGCAGGGGGTGGTGGTAGGGGGGGAGGGTAATATCGTTTATGGCCTCCCAGCCTACACAAACATAAAAATTACTACGGAAGTCACAGGTGTATTATAAGTTTTCAGTCGAAAAAGAAGTTCGAAGGTGGGGGTTTGGGGGGGGGGGAGAAGCCAGGGCTTCTTTCAGGCCAATAGCAATATATTTGTTTTTTTAATTTATTTCTTGTAGTTTCAGCTGAAATAAATTATGTGTTTATGATATTATGATTACATAGCTCAATTTTGAATCTTAAAAGAAACGATGAGATACATTGCTCACAGCATTACAGATAAAAAAAAAGTACTGTAAAATTTAAATCGCAAAACGTAAAATAGAATTTCGGAAACATGAGGTATTTATTTAACTGGAAGTTGGTTTCAAACCAAGCATGACAAACGAGTCTATTGAAAACAACTTTAATACTGCTGCAGGTGCAATACACTTGTTTTGTTGATTTTTAGAAATACAATGTTTGCATTTTGACTTTTTAAACACGAAAAGATCGAGTTAGATCGACTGGAAACAACATTTTTTTACAGTTATCAATAAAAAAAAAAGCTAAATCTCATTTTTCAGTAAGTGAAATGCCTACTAATTTGTCACTTAATGGCCAAGTCGCATGAATTGGTAGGTCGGTTAGTATTTGGTCTACTGTCCGTGATTTTGGATCATTGCCTCCACTCAGTTTGGGATACTTTTAAACAAGTTCTGAATCTAATTTTGCTTTTGGTAGAATTCTTCCCAGTTTTCCTGAAGAGCAAACCCAAAGTTCATCAGCGTTTGAGCAACCAATCAAATTTACTTCACGATTTGTTTCGGCCCAGAAATTTTTAATCGGTGACAAGTCCGTTTCTTTTAGAGGACATTCCAAAACGTTGACGTGGTTGACATTTAACCAGGTTTGGACGATGCGGACAGTGTGGATCGGTGATCTATCAATCTGGAAAATCCAGTCTTTACCATACACAGCTTCCACTGATGGATGCATATGGTTTTGCAGAACATCAACGTAGTGGTTCGAATTGAAGCGTCCTGCAGCTAGACGAATGAGTGCACTGGGACCATGGTGTCCAATCCATCCCCAGTCCCCACACATAAAGCCCAATCTTAATTACAATCTTTGAAGTTAAAACCTCCCCAAATGTCAAACCATAAACGTGAACTGAATGTCAAATTTCAATCATATCGGTCGCATAAATTATTATATCTGAGTGGAATCAGCTAGTAGTAATTAGCTTGAAATCAACGATGTTGAGATACCTTTTTCGTATTGAAATTCTTTATGCACAGCTCTGAAATAGGGCTTTTTGTTGTCTACTGGGTAAACCCCGTCGATCTATACATTTTCCAGATCTTTCTGCCACATTAATATATTGTATTCAATAACAGAAAACATCCTTTCATTTCTCGGGTAAGAGAAGCAGTAGCTATAGCCCACTGAAAATGTCCTGAAGTTGAACAGCAATCAAAGGCCAACAATTAGACGTCACGGAAGGCCAACAATCTGAACAACACTTCTAGAGACCAAAGACCTGGGTTCGGTTCTTGGACTCATGATGACACTTACTTTTTTCATTATTATTACCGCTCACTATTCATCCTTGACAGTTCGCACAATGTTAGCTCTATTATATTGTTTACTTCCATTATTTACTGCCAATTTCGTTTCTTTAACACCAAAAATAACAAATACAACAACAACGCTTTCTGATTTTTTCTATCTGCAATCTGATAAATGCTAATACTTTATCTAACCCCGAAGTAGTAATCTGTACAAAACTAAACTTGTTTACGGAATTTGATCGAGTTTAAGTCATGTAAATGTCTTGCAGCCTTGGATAAATTATGGCTCAAAAGGTGTAGCCAGCTGTTCGACCTGTACCAATGCATATACAACCTTAAGAGCAGCCAATATAAGTTGCCTTTAACCTGTGGCAGTGCTCAGCCTGTTTGAAAAAGTTGAAGTAGGGCCAAGGCAAAATCAAACTCTTGAAAACTGGTCCTTGTAAAGTTTTATGTTAGGATGCCAGCCAGGATTGTCTGAGAGACTATTCATCTTCCATCACCAACTATGGGCACTCTTTAGGCCTTTTCTGAATATTTTCCTTCTGCCCCTGTCATAATCTGAGGCTTCCCAGTTTGAAGCCCAGGTTTGAAGGCAGTGTGAGGCCCTCTACTAGATTACTTTCTTCGTCCAAATATGTCTGGTAAGATTCAAAATTGAGTCGTGTCTTAAACGCATAATTTAGTTCAGCTGTAGCTCCCAAAAATAAATTTAAAAACAAATATATTGCCGTTGGCCTGGAAGAAGCCCTGCTTAAACCTCCCCCACCTTTTTTTTTTATTCAAAACTTTTAATATACCAGTCATTTCCGTGGTAATTTTTATGTTTGTGTATGTGAGCAACTCCACAACCTTTTTTTTTTATCTTCTCTATTCCTCTTTGAAGAGAAGTAATAGCTTGGCTGAGAGACAAAAGACGATCTACGCCTCACCCATCCCTCCTCCCCTTCAATGAGATTAATTTTTTTTTATTAATAACTTTAAAAAATGTTGTTCCAGTCGATCTAACTCGATCTTTTCGTGTTTAAAAAGTCAAAATGCAAACATTGTATTTCTAAAAATCAACAAAACAAGTGTATTGCATCAGCAGCAGTATTAAAGCTTGTTTTCAATAGACTCGTTTGTCAAGCCTGGTTGTAATTTAAAAACAAATATATTCCTATTGGCCTGAAAGAAGCCCTGGCTTCCCCCAACCCCCTCCTTCGCAACTTCGTTTCGACTCAAAACTTATAATACACCTGTGACTTCCATAGTAATTTTTATGTTTGTGTAGGCTGGGAGGCCATAAGCGATATTACCCGGCCCCCCCCCCCCCCCCACCACCCCCTGCTCTCTTCCCTTTTCTATTACCAACTAGGCCTATGGAAATGTCTGTCCTTTGATCGGTTTTGTTGTGTCTGCTGGAACGATGTGTGTTGCCTTGCATCTGTGACAATGTAAAGTGAAACGCTTACCATAGAAAAGCCTGTGCATTGTTGCAATGTCGCATCAAATAAACTCCACTGCAAATGTTCATAATAATAGTAATTATGTTCAACTTATTTTTTTACTCACGTGCACATTACAATTAGAATATATTTTCATTAGAACATACTATACATATTGTTGCCTTTTTGCTAAATAATTTTCAAATTTGTGACTGAATTATTTCTTTAGGACGAATGCAAGGGGTCTGATTAACGCCCACGTATTCTCACATGAGCCACTATATCTTAAAAACACAAACACCAGGAGAAATGTGAGATTTCAAGCTTTCCAATGGTGTATCATATGTCAGGATTCGAGCTATTTTAACCAAACTAGACGATTTTCAAATCCTGATTTAAATATGCCAACGACTGTACATTCACCAGATCCCACTGCAATGGCTTTGTCAAGGAGATAAAAGTATATCTGACAACAATAAGTTCTGATGCTGCATTTGAAACCTGGAAAGGTAACACAGCTAAGCAGAGCCCGACATTCCAGTTCAGGAACATTATTCTATAACTAGATGTAAGCCCGTAGGTGTTGTAATGATTGCGTGATGTTTCCATCACGGGGTTGGTTTGGTGCAGTTCTTTATATGTAAGTGGCAGTAAAGTGATTGCTTGTGTTCAGAGCTAGGGGGATGCGAAGGGTGAAAGGCACCCAGGCCCAGAAGGCAAGGGCGCCCAAAATTCAAAGCAGATGGCCGAATGTTTTTACATAAAACTTGTGTCCTACGTTTTGTGGGTGTGCCTCCATTATTGAGGCACTCCCTTTAGTTGTACTTGCTGGCCACCACAGCAACTTCCTGTAACCTGATGTGTGGCCTGTATGTTTAATAAAGGCTGTAAAGGTCAGTGTTGGCAGGAAGCCAATGCTCACTATTATGCCACTCAACCCCCTGTTATCATTGTACCCACACCAAGAGTAATATGGATTACCCTTGCCCACACTCACTGGGAAGGGGGTTCATACCCACGCATCGGTAGTTAGCTAGGAGCTTGATAACTTACGCTAACATAGCAAAAACCACTATAAAATAGGCCACAATCATGAACCCAAAATTCTTTAGTTTTGGGTGCCTATATTTTACTATTGCACCCCTTCCTTTGAAAAATGCTAGCTGCAGCACTGATTGTGTTGGCGTTGCCATGTGTTGCGATTTATTGACATTTGACTTGAGTGTTGCTGGCACTGCTGCTGTTCTTGTGCAGTACAGTACGAATGAAGTAGCCAGCACAAACGAAGTGGTCATACGTTTTTTAGCAGGGAAGCATAAAATTTGCCCCCACTCAGAGAAAATATTTATTTACGCCAGTCAACATTAATTTTCAATTACCAATCACAACTGGAGGGGGAGGGGGAGAGTAGTAAGAAGACAGATACAACCGAAAAAAGTTGAGAAAAGGAAAATGAATGAATGGTCTTTTTTTTTGGGGGGGGGGGGGCGGAATGGAGAACCTTTTTCTGATACAGGATAGGGAAAATGCGAAGGGATATGTTGATGACACAGGCCGCAGACATCGGCATATTCTTCGTTAGCGCATATTGGGAGCTACTAATTTGTAACGTCACACGCCAAACGGGGTATAAGTACATAAAAAAGAACTGATTGGCTATAAAAATCTGGCCGTCGGACTGATTTACTGCCAAACGGGAAAAAGGGCAGAAAGGAATAATAAAAAGTCATCAGTCGTCTCCCTCAGTAACGTAGGAGCCGAGGTGGGGGCAAAATGGAAATAAACACCTTTGCTTCTATTAAGCCTTAAAGAACAAAAATACCTATGTTAAGCCATGGGAACAGCTACGTTTTATAAGGCCTGGCAAAAAATGAATAAAAGGAAAACCCGTGTGTTGATGATTAAAAAAAAAAAATCTTTTGGCTTCGCATCGCTTGCACTTGCACTATGCAACCAACGCGTGAGTACTGAGTAGTGATGATGTGATTACGAATTACAAACTTTATTTAGATTACAAAATGTTACAGAACATAACCATGACATAACACTATGCAATTATAACCATGACCATAACGCTATGCAGTTACCACGTTGATCACTCAAGTCACTGAAATAGCCAAGCATTTTTTTTGCTAAAACACCGAGCAGTTTCGTACTCAAAATCCCGATTGCTTCTTTTTAAACTTAAAAATCAGATGCTGTCTTTTGTTTACAACACAACTGCTAACAAATCCGTACAGCTTGAACTGACTTGTCGTAAATAATAACTGTAGGGGTCGAACGATAGCTGCCGTAGACGCTGAGACAACGGTTCGTGCTACATTCACGCAAGTATAGCCCACTACATCCCGGTAGTGCATATTGCTTCGTTCGCTTGCGTTGACTATCAAGAGATGGCGCGACGATTGTTTATCCTGTTGGTACTTGCGGCCGTCGTGCCGTCGTGTGGCCGTCTCGTTGCGTCCATCTGACGCGACAACTCGATTTTATTAATAAAGATTTGAGAAACTTGTTTAGTTGGTCGTTCTTGCCCATAGGACGAAAACTTGTGGTCCATCTAAGCTCTAGCTCTTGCAATGGACGAAGAAAATATGCAAGATGGATTCCGATTAACATCAATAATGCATCATGCCAGCCTTCAGAATGAACAATCTGTGACTACTCCATACGATTTTGATGGGACCACAGCTGGACATTAATGGACAGACTTTTACTTGAAACTGCAAAAGCCTGCAGAGAACTTTTAACGTGGTAGCAGAGTCCATCTTGTGTCTGCCAGGAAATACAGATGCAAAAAATGCTATGCCTATGTGCACATGTGATCAAAATTGGTAAAATTGCAGTGAGCAGATCACTTAAAGTATTTTACATTCTTTTATAGTCCTATTAAATATGCCACTTTTTTCTTTTTTCAAGTTTTATAACTATAAAACTCCCATTCCCAAAGCCAAACACATGCATTTTTTATTGCAACGTCATCCTCTTTGGGCAAATTAAATTCAAGGTTTGGTTTCAGCAGGTAAAAAAATGTCGTTGTTATGGTTTCGTTTTGCTCAAATTCATCTTGATTGTTAAGTTAGGACCAAACAGTATTGTGGGAAATTTTAACTTTAACGTGACATTAAGACTTTAACCGTTTGCCGGTGTACGCTATCACCACCTGTAAAAATTATGTTTTATTTTTTATTTTCTCCTTCGCTACTGTTTGAAGTTGGCACCCCTTCTAGGGTGTCTTCATATGCCTCGCAGACATTTTTACGCCTTTGTCCAACGTGTAAAGGTTCTCTCTCTCTTAAAAGACTGGACTAATAGTGGCCGGTCAGTCTTTTTAATTTAGGTTTGTTTCAGGTCAGTCATTTTGTGAGTTCTCTAGGTGAGAGCAAACTTTTCCCAACAGGAAAACGACAACAATAAGACCATTGTAGTCACATTAAAATAGCCTTCCAAAGGCCCAAGGCCTTATTCCTACCTACGTTTTAAACTATAAAAGTTGAAAAACGTTTCAATGGTTCGATCTCTAGATTACAGCAAACTTTTCCCAACAAGAAAAACAACAAGAACATTGTTATTTCATTAAAATAGTGTTCAGAAGCCGCTAGGCCTTGTTCACCAATGAACCGATCTTTTATAGCTTAATATGTAGGTATGAACAAGGCGTAGTGCCTTTTGCATGATATTTTAATGTGACTACATTGTTTTTGTTGTTCTTCTTCTTGTTGGGGAAATTTTACTTTCATCTAGAGATCGAACCATGAAACCCATATTATATTTTTATAGCTTAAAATGTAGGTATCAACGAAGACCATGGCCTTTTGAACGCTATTTTATTGTGAGTACAGAATTCTTGTTGTTGTTATTCTTGTTGAACCAATGAATCTATTTTCACTTTTTATGGCATAAAATTAGTAAATTCTATAAGAAAACTTACCAAGTTTTTGTAGGAGAACTGGAATTCTCTAAGTATCCGAACGTATGGTTCTACCGTTGGGTTAACGCCTTTTACCGCCGACCCCTGAAAAAAAATAGCTAATCCGAGCACCTCATCCCACTTCCTCCTCGTCACTTCTGGTCCGACTCCGTCTCACCACTTTTGACATCGGCCTGATTCCTGTGGTTGTGTTTGTTGTGCATCGGTTTTTGAGTTCAAAGGAGTGAAAATGCAGGTGCCTAAATAAAAGAATAGTAGTGCGTAACATGTGGACTACGTGCCGGCATAGCTGGAGCCTATGGCAAATGAGAATAATTCCGTCTCACCACTTTTCAAAAAGGCCCACAATTTGCGCAAGGTAGGTAGGCGGGCTCCCATGGTAGCACCGCACGCTCAAATACTTAGAGAATTCAAATTCTCTTACAAAAACTATGTTAAGTTTTCTGGTAGAACTTACCAATTCTTCAGCACATCCTCCCTAGTAGTTGTACCGTTGGGCCGACTGATTGTAACCAATTGTGTCACTGCACAACCCTGCACCAGAAGACAGGCCCCGCCATTAAATCCTCCACTTCTTTCGCATAGTGTCTTTGGAAAGTCCTCTATGTACTCCAGTTGCCCCATCGGACAATCTGAGCAAAGGAGACCCCCGCATGCACTAAATCCAACACCATAGCTACCTGGCTGGAATGACCCATAAAGGTGTTCGTGTCAATGCCACCCACGCCCAGGCCAGTCACTAATCATCTGGAAATTGTCTGTGACATCACCGAAGTGTGAGACTTCTTCCAGCTGATGAACATTTCGGGGGACCACTGTCTCAACTGCAGACCTTATGCATCGGTACTTCATTGTGCTATCGATATAGCATCTGAGACACTTTACAACATTAACCCGCCTATTCTGAGGCGCCACAAATCGCAGAACCTGGTGCGGATTCTTCAGTCACAACAGCTTACCACCAAAAACCACAACGGCCACCTCACTCCCTCAATATCACATCGCTCGAGGGACAATCTTGCCAGCTCTAAGACCCACATGCAGAGCCAACAGCATGGACAACTTTACAGTCAACACTCACAATAGTAAAGCCTTCAGTGGTGCAGCGTAGCCAACCACTACACCACCGTATCCACGTCCCAAATCTTCCATCTCTGCATAGGTTAAACAGACCCCGAAAAAATCTCATGACCAAGGTCAACTGGCCCACGGGCACCACGTCCACTGGCCCATGACAGTAGGACAAAGCTGCCCAATTCCCGTTTAAAGTACTGTAAGCACAGCCTGTACCAAACAGCTCCATAAGAAAATCCAGAACCCTGTTAACAAGCGCTCAAACGGGATCCAACGACTGTTCACCACACCAGTCACACCAACGTCGCCACTTACCAACATAAGCTTTCCAAGTCCCCGGCTGGATAGCCGTTTCCAAGACTGCTGACACATCTGCAGAAACACTTCCCGTGCCTCCAGCTCTGCTGAAAATGAACTGCAGAAAAACTACAAAAATGGAATGAAACTGCAGTTTAACTGCAGATTCGATGGCAACTGCAAAAAAAACTTTTAAAAAACTGCAGTTGTTTATGTGAAATTCAACAAGCTAACTTGAAAACTATAAAATAACTGCAGTTAAACTGCTGGGAAGGTTAGGTACCACGAGGCTAAAAAAACCAGCAGTGTGGGCATCACAGGTCCACCTATTCACAGGTCCGTGTAGTTTTTTTTACTATGTTTTTTTTTTTTTAATTTTAATTGCACTGTTTCTTTTGGCCTACTAGTCGTGTGGTGTGATCGGCATTTGGTGATGACAAAATTGTCATTAATAAACAGGACCGAAAGCCAAACGGGCTCAATTAGTGATCAATTAAATAAGGAGTGGAAAAGATTTACATTAATTTTAATTGTTAGCTACCGAATTCTCTGAACAAATTATTCGCCAAAAACTAATTGTAATAATATTGACTAACATATACAGTGTGGCTCCTTTAAAGCAATCCAGGAAAGTCGTCCCTACTTTAAAACTGTTCATGTTGGGCATGGTACCACAAACAATGTTTGGTCCTTGTCGATGTTATCGTAATATGATGACTGCCATCATCACCACCTTTAAATTATTCTCTAAATTAAAGTGACCGTAGTTTTTCAGTTATTTTGTTCCAAATGCCTGTTTTTCAGTGCTTTTTTGCCAATCCGATCTGATACCAATATACTAATCGAATACTGGGAATCCAAAATATCAAAAATTTCTTTTCTTTTTTTTTTTTAACTGAAGTTTAACTGTAGTTTGAACCGAAGTTTAACTGTAGTTTGAACTGAAGTTTAACTGCAGTTTGAACTGCAGTTCAGCTGCAGTTTAAACTGCAGTTTTTTGGGGGTGGGCAATTACTGCACTTTCACTGCACTTTTTCTGCAGTTCATTTCAGCAGGGTGAAAGGGCCCAGACCACCAACGGTTGCCACAATATCATCCACAACCTCTGCCTGGTGTATGGGTCCCTGAGAGCCCACTCTTGCGACAACACCGGAACGCCTACCACCATCACTTCAAGTCCACGTACCACCATTTCTTTGGCCACAATGAGGCCACTAGCAGCGCCCAAGGGACAATCTCCCTGCGGCGCTTCCTCACGATTCTGGGAACCAAAACTACTGGTGGGAAAATCCACGGCCGCCATTCCGTCCAATCTGGGGAGAACGCATCCATTACGTATGCGCCCGGGCACCTCCGCCTCGCCATGAACCGTGGCAAGTGAGCGGACACCCTGCTTGCAAACTAGGTCGATATCTGTGCGACCCAACCAGTCTGCTATCCTGCCAAACACGTCCATTTTCAACATACACTCCGCCGAGTCTACAACCATGTTTCGGGCCTCGTAGTCTGCTCGCCAGTAGTCAGTCCAGGGCAGGTAGGCAGCTCCAAGTCTGTCCCACTCTGCAGTACCAAATCCCAAATCTGAGTCAATTTGATTAAGGCTTATGACACCGTTCCGCCCGTGCGCACCAGGTACTGTACCGCCACAACATTGTACATCTTATCCTCAGGAGCTTTCCACGCCAAACATCTCAAAATACCAAAAGGCTAAGCTTTAATGCCAAAAGTTCTCTGACGTTGATATGGAGGGAAGTCTCCTTGCCGGATCACCTCCATTCAACGTCCGATCTGGTCCCATCAAGGCAACCCAACCTAAATTCGACACGCTGGAATCCATCATTAATTCCACCGAGCAAGGGCTTCTGACCACCATACTTGGTCTGATCTGCCCTAAACCGACAAGATCCTTGACTCCCACTGCTGTGCCGCTCCCAATGAGCGCAGATCCTGCTGCAACCCACGCATGAGTAAGCGATCCTCCTCACCATAGGCACCGTACTCACTGCTAGCATCAAAAACTTTTGATAAACTTTTCAAAACGAAGACCGAATGCAACAAGGCCCTGGCTTTCACCCCTAGACCTCCAATCTTTTCCACCGGCAGACTCAGATGTAATGTGTGCGTTTTAATAATGGCTCCTAAATGCGTGATTCTCTGCATGTAACCAAATGGGTGTTCGCCCAATTCACATCGAACCCCAAAGTTACCAACTTTCCTATCAACTGGGTATCAGCCATTCTGACCTCTGCGGCAGTTCTCGCGACCATCAACAGGTCGTCAATGTAAGTGAAATTCTTGCCTCCCTGTAGCCACAAGGCAGCCATCGCCTCTGGCACTAACAACGTGAAAATCCGTGGGAACAAGAGAACGTAAAACTGAAAAATTAACCCTTTCCAACTGAACAAGAGGAAATTTCTTCTGATCTATGCGCATACTGACTGCATAATATACGTTCATCAAGTCTACTGACATCAACAATCCTCCTAATGTGAGACCCCCCGCCACGCAAGTCAGCGTTTCCATCTTGAAGAGCACTGCCTGCAGAAAGGTATTTAAATGCTGCAAAACACACCAATAAATCTTTTGTAGAAACCCCTCGTTTCCCAAGGGAACCGGCTCTATTACCCCTTCTCGGAGCAAGTGCCGTAAAACCTTGCTGACGTTGTCCAGTGGCAGCACCCGTGCATTGTTCCAGGTGAAGCAAACGGCGAGTGGGATCTTCCGTAAACTCGCCACTGTGCTCAGGGCCCACTGCGACGCACCCATCTCCTGCCAATGTTTTAAACATAAAGAAAGCTTTCCCGCTCAGAACCCTGCTTTCGACGGGCCACCCATCCTCAGTGGGTCAATCTCTCTTACCGCGGAAGCCTCCCTCCAACCAGGCTGATACTCCTGTTTGAAGGCCCCACCTTTATTTCCTCAGGAAGGCCTACGGCCTACCCCGCGCCCAGCCCTGTGGAAAATCCGGCCTACCACCCCCAACCAAACTCTTTTTTCTCAGTTACCAATGATCTCTGAGTTTCACGCAACACGTCATCGATAGGGCCACCAAACAAATTATCGAGCGTAGGTTCCTCAGATAATAACCTCCTACGCATGTCCTTATACACAAAATGGTGCTGGTCCCTCTAGACAGCAGCCAGTTGCAAAGTAGCATTAATCTGCAACACAGCAACGTCAACCAAACTCTGCCTGACCAGAGCCATCTGACTGCCCTTAAATTCAGGATTATCCTGACCCACAATTTCTAATGACTGCAGGAAAGGTAGTAACATACTTGACTGTACAGCCCACAGCTGTCTATCTACAGGTTCAGCCACCAACGGCTTATAATTAGCCCTATGGCACAATGCCGGTGTACCTGGCGCTTACAACACGCCACCGGCATAATGGCCTCAGGCAAATCTAACGTGGACGCACAGTTGGACATTTTTTCCAACGCCATGGATCTCATTTCCAATCTACCATCTGTCGCAGAACCAATGCGGCTCCTTTTACAATCATACCTGTCCTCCGAGCCCTCGTCCGACTTGGACAATTCAAAACAGTATTCTTCCTCAAACTGCACACCACTGCTCGGCAGACCCTATGTCAATGCCAGCCATAATTTCGCACTTAAAACAGCTGGTAATCCTCTCAAAGTTTCCTGAACCTGCACCAAAGTACTATCATCCGAAGAATTTGCCACTACAGCCGTCCTGCCAACCTCTAAACCATCCACTAGCTCACTTCTCCCATTAGGCCTAACAAACTCATGGGTGCCGCCATCTTAGCTGCCGCAACCCGACGCCCTAACTTTCTCCTTTCCTGACACATCTTTTAAATTATTCTCAATTGGCATAGCCGGCACGTAGTCCACACGTTTTGCACTACTGTTCTTTTTTTACTTAGATGCCTTCATTTCCACTCATTTGAACTAAAAAACCGATGCACACACAAACACAACCAAAGGGATCAGGCCAACGTCAAAAGTGGTGAGCAGAAACAGACCGGAAGTCACGAGAAGGAAGTGAGATGAGGTGCTGGGATTGGCTATTTTTTTTCAGGGGTCGGCGGTTGAAAGCGTTAACCCAAGCGTACAACTGCTATGGAGGATACTCTGGAGAATGTAGATATTAACAAGAAGCAGGGTCTTTTGGCTCAGGGCCCATTTTAACATGACTACAATATTCTTCCTGTTGTTGTTATTCTTGGTGGGAGACCAGGTTGGATGTTGGATGTGGGCTTCCCTGCCAGTTTGGGATGCGTCTGTTAGGAGATGGAGGTCCGGTGATGGTTCTTGCAGGGGGACAAATTTCGAAAGATTGTGTCTGGTTGTCCACCAACGTAGACTTTCTCAAGGAAAGTTGGCGTCGGTTGGCTTGGAGATGGTTGGCAAAGGATGAATGGTTCCCCAGATGTCGATCCTGAAGCGGTGAAAGGGACTCGTCATCCATCTGCCATAGGGGACGAGGCCGGCCATGGAGTCCATCTTCCCTATGAGTGAGTTGAGAGATGTCAGGGAGTGGCTTTCCGATTGCATGAAAGTCAGCTGCAGTGTAAGTGGAGATCTTGTACTCTTTCGTCCGGATGCCGATGATAGGTTGAAGCTGACGCCGAGAAAGATGAAGTCTTGGGCGGGAAGGAGTATAGATTTTTTCAGCTTGATGCCAAAACCTAGCTTGTTTAGAATAGTCATGGCGTGTGACATGTTTTGAAGGAGCTGAAGTTTGTTCCGATTGTTAAGAAGCCAGTCGTCGAGAAAAGCATTTGCTGTGATTTGGTGGCAATGAAGATGGCTTAGAATGGGTTTGAGGACCAGTGTAAAAATCCTTGGCACAGCATTTAGTCCGAACAGCAGGCATTGAAACTCGTAGACGTTGTTTTTGTACATGAATCGGAAATAATGGAGGACGACGGAGTGGAGCGGGACATGGAGGTAGGCATCCTCAAAGTGTATGTAGATGGTCTATTCGGCAGGTTTTAGTGAGCGGCGGATGAAGTTCAAGTTGTCCATTTTGAAGTGCTGGTTGTTCATAAATTTGTTTATTGGTTTCAGATTGAAAATGATTCTTTCGCCCCCGGACTTTTTCAGTCTAAGAAGCCAGGCTTTGAAAGATCTGGGCACAGGAGTATTGTGGCTTTCCTAAAAATGTCATCTACTTCTTGTGTTAAGGTGGGTGTTTTGTTGGTTATGTTGCATAGTCCCTAGTGGGTGACGTTGCGAGGCAGGGGTTTGAATGAAAAGATGGTTGAAGTCGAGAGAGATGATGGATAGGAAAGTCTTGTCATTCGTGACGAGTTCCCATGCTGGTCGGAAATGTTTGAGATGGCGACCTACGGAGAGCTCTTGCAAGGCGTCATTGATGCTGATAGGATCTGCTCTTATTGCTTGTTGAGGAGTACTTGCTGCGAGGGGTTGTGCTCCATTTTGTGTTGTTGTTCCTTTTGGAGTAGTTGCCTCGAAAGGAACGGTTATTACCTTGGAGAGACTGAGCTTGGGTCCGAAGAATGTGCCTGGTCGATACGTTCAGGTTTGAGGTGGTGTTAAGGTCAATGTCCCGAAGCAAGAGTCTTGAATTAAATAAGGCCTTTGTGAACCAGTTGAAGGAGTGGAAGATTGCAAAAGATGCTTTTTTGAAGAGTTCCAAAATGAGGAAGTAAAGATGTGTCATGTTGCGACGACTAGTTTCGGATGCCAGTCTTTCACAAAGCGCGTTAATGGCTGTAGCTAAGACGTCAGCTTGTGAAGCACTGTCTGAGACCAAGGCGTAGTATTTTGTCGTTCTCTTTTAAGACAGTGACGGGTACGTTGGCTCTTTTTGGGATGAAAATAGCGGTTCCAAAATCCATCTTGGCTTCAGTGGCAAGGATTTTAGACTGTTGATAATTTTCGAAGTGGCGGGATTGGCAGTGCCATTGCCTGAGGAACGAAAGAACCAAGTTTCACGACCGGGTCTGGAGGGAGGTGGGTCTTTGTCAAGCTCCAATGGTTCTCTTTTGCCGAGTAAAGATCCACCGATTTGAAGGAGAGTCGTCGTGAGAGTCGTTGACTGGCTAACTTTTGCGCGTTCCCTTTGATTCCTGTCCCTGAGGCTGAAACCGTTGACTAAGTCCTCTGTTCTTCGTTGGTTGTTGTGAAAGATACGGTTCTTAAAGAAAATTATCAGGTATGATGCCTTCCACGGTCTTGAGTAGATGAAGAGTGGGATGGCGGAGGGATCATTTTCCATTTGTAAATGAGTCTTCATAGTGATCGAGAGGCTGACGTTCGAAGTTAACCTGGTGAGTTGGTCGACAACTTTCTTCTAACGTTGTAAAGAATCCACGTAGTCGTCGGGCAGGAGGTCGGCTCGCCGGGATGAAGGATGGGATGGATGGCGAAAGATCTCCAAGTTGATTGGTGAGGAACTCGGGCGATGTTTCTTGGCTTTAGGTGAAGGGTTGGCGTCGTGTTTCCTCTTTCTTGAGGAGTCATTGTCTGAAGAGGCGATACATTCATGCACGTAAGCTTTGCTGTTTGAGGAGGAAGGTGGTGCCGGGGCTGAAGGCTTGACTTTGTAGTTGAAGTCCCTGATTGACTGGTCCATAAGGCGATAAATTTCATTTGCAGAGAGTTGTTGGGTTCTTTCGGAAGTCGAGCGACGTTGAGAAGCAACCAACGAAAGATCCAGCGGAAGTTCATGGGTGCGAGCCACGCTTCCGTGTGTTTTTGGGCTGTGTAAGGTGTTGGTGACGGTGAAGGCGAGGCCGAAAAAGAACACGAAGGAGGCGGTGAAGAAGATCCTTGTCCACATGGAAGTGGCGATGCCGAAGGGAGGATCATCCGAGTTGCCGAAATTGAAGGCATTATAGGCAATGAGGGCGAGAGGAGAGTTACGATGCTCAGCTTCACCGGTGGGGGACTGGTAGGCGGAGACGGAGTCTTGCGAGGTGCCATCGGGTGCATGGATAACCAGATGCGGTTCAACCCTTAAGAGACGATCTTTCGACAAAGGATCTTCTATCACGAAGAATTCTTTCAACGAAAGATGACGGTGAAGAGACATCAGATAGATTTCTTCCCGTAATGTGAAACTGGGCGAAAGATCTGCTTTCGACTAAGGATTCTTTCGCTATCTTCAGGTAGAAGGGATCTTCGGCGTCGAATGAACGCTCTTTTAGTCCTGGGGCATATGTAAGGAAATATCGTTCCGTGGGATTTTTCGTGATGAAATTTAATAACCACCTGGAATACATTCCTTGTATGCTCTACAGTCATGCCTTACCAGGTGTTTTGCTTGAATTTGTGGCAGAAGGCCTGTGCGACGTCATAAATCCAAGATTGGTTAATATCTTATCTTCGATTCCCCGCTCAGGCAGTCTGACATATAAGTCCAAAAGGCAACGTAAATAGGTTTGCATCCGTATTTATTAACCAATCTCGAGCCCAATTGGCTTTCCGTCCCGTTTAAATAAATCCAAGATGGCGGCCGCTCCAGACATATACGGGAATAATCGGTCGTAACTCCTTTCAGGGTTGCCCAAAGGTAATTTTGCACTGAACCTTTTATGTTCGCAATAAGATTCTGAACAAAAAAGGTTATATGAATTTCGTGATATCGCCTACCGTTTCGGAGTTATAGCCGAAATCTTATATATTTACCACTTTTCAAGCGCACTAATGTTGTAAAATAACATTTATTACCCATATACACAATTAAAAGTTATTACTTACTCATATCACTGGCCTAACTTCAATTTTTAAAGTTCGGCACTCAATACCAAGCTGTTCTCGCCAACACGATACAAATCTATTACAAAATTGTATAGATTTCCAACACAAATTTAAAGGTCTTCATCACAATCCTCTTCATTTGTGAGTCATTGTTTGCCGATGACTTCGGCCTGCGCCTTCGGGCAGCTCGCAGCTGGAATTAACAAAGTCCAGACCTGGGTGGTCGGTAATGGTTTCCGTTTTTCTCCGGACAAGACTGTGTGCGTCCACTTTTGCTGCCAACGAACACTGCACCCAGATCCTTGCCTGTACTTGGGACAGGCACAAATTCCTGTTGTCCCACAGGGACGTTTCCTGGGTCTGGTGTTCGATTCCAGGTTATCTTGGCTTCCACATTTGCGCCAACTTAAAGACAAGGCTTTGCAGGCGCTTAACATCTTGCGGGTTCTGTCGGGCTCTTCATGGGGTGCCGATCGCACTGCCATGTTGCGCCTCTACCGAGCCCTTGTCCGCAGCAAACTTGATTATGCGTACATGGTCTATGGTTCGTCTAGTGACTCGACTCTCCAGATGTTGGACACTGTGCATCACAGTGGCCTGCGTTTGGGTATTGGGTATATCGAACGTCTCCAGTGGTCAGCCTCTATGCCGAGGCCTTGGAGCCACCTTTGGGTATTCGTCGGCGATAGCTTGCCATTTAGTATGCTGTGCGATTGCGTGCTGTGCAATCCAGTCCTGCTTGGTCCGTGGTTTTTGGGCCAGACTTGCGAGTCGGTAGACGCATGATGGGTAAGGGTGATTTCTGCAATAGGCTCCAGCAGTCCTGTCAGGAAATAGCCTTTGAAGTACCCTGCGTCTTGAGGCTTGGAAGGATGCCAGGCCAGTGGCCCCTTGGCTTGTCCCAAGTGGCATTTTTTTTTCGCTATGGCGTCCCTCGCGAAGGGTTCCACTCTACCAGGAACTTGCAGGAGTTCCGGCGGCTGTGTTCTCAGTACGCCGGTTATCAGCGGTTGTTTACTGATGGGTCGAAGTCAGACGTTGGCGTGGCGTGTGCTTGTGTGTAAGGGAGTAACTGTTGCCAATCGCCTTCCACCAGGCTATTCTGTGTTTTCTGCAGAGCTTTTGACTCTTGGTTTGGCAGTGGAATGGATCCTTGACCTTCAGGGCATGCATTTCATTATCTTCAGTGATTCCATGTGCCCTGGAGTCCTTGGCGAATTACAATCCCCGGAACCCCTTGACACAACGTGTCCAAGCTTTGCTTTCCCGCTTGCCTGGCCAGCGGAAAACCGTGCTTTTCTGCTGGTTCCCGGGCCATGTTGGGCTAGGAGGATATGAGCAAGCTGATTCTGCAGCGAAAGGGGCCATTTGTGGCTTTCTTGGAAGGGATCTCAGCCTTGTTCCATCGGACGCCTTTCCAACTCTGCGTCTGAGGTTACAGGCTTTTTGGCAAACCTTGTGGGGCAGACAGGACGGTAATAAATTACGAGCTATTAAAAGCACTGTTGAGGAATGGCATTCGGCGTGTCGCCGCAGTTGCTGTGAAGAGGTTGTGTTGGCCCGTTTGCACATTGGTCACACCCGACTTACTCACTGTTTCCTTTTGCGGGGGGTTAACCCTCCTGAATGTTATTGGTGTCGTCAGCCACTTACGGTCCGGCACTTCCTCGTTGATTGTCGTCATCTTGATGGTGTTCGTCATCGTTTCCATCTTCCGCATGACATTGCGCGTCAATTGGGCGATAAGTCTGTCCTCCTGTCCGGTGTTTTTCAATTTTAGCAGGAGGTACAGATGTATGACAAGATTTAGATTAGGGGTTTGAATAATATCTCTGTAATGTGTGGTGCAGTGGTAACCCGGACCACTGCACTGTGACTGAGGTTGGTGCTAATGACCAAGTTGTCGACGCGCCATTAAGCCTCAATCCCCTCCTTTTCTGCCCCCCCCCCCCCCCGCCCCCTAGTGCAAATAACCTCTCCCGGACATGGTGTTTGGTGTTCTTAAGAAAGTCAGTAGCGTTTGGAATATTTCATTAGTACACCCAGACCCAGAAAAGACGCATACTTGTGTTTTACTGAATCCTAAAAAACAATTTCACTGAGAAGTCGGCATTCAGTACGCTAGCTACCCCATGCTTCAAGGTAATCTCCGTGATTGTTTCCATCAACTTGGAAACAATTCACGTCGTCACTACGGACCATCAAATTGTTGCAACTAATTTTCCTTCATTTGCTCACGCATGCAAAGATTGTAGTCGCCCACTTTAAAACAATTTAACTTCGCTGTCCAATTCTCCAACTACGAAAGATATGCGCCTTTCCATCGTATCAGGATGCCAATTTCGAGGCTCATTCAACGAATCGTCATTTTGTTTAAAGTTGTCCGTTTTTAGCTGAAACACGGATCGTTTTTTTTTTAGCTCAACTATGAAATCCAACAGTCAAAACCTGTAGCCCGCCCACAATGCCACAATCACGCGACCAGGCATTGTTTGCAAGGTAGCAATGATTCGCGACGTGCATCGCAATTGTAGTCAACTTTAAAGCGACTGTTGCACGTGTTTTTACAGTAATTGATTTTCACTCGCTTCCTAACTTTTGCCGGAATGAATATTATTAGTAGATTACTAAACACAAGAAGTATTTATAATGAAACTCCGAAACGGTAGGAGATATCACGAAATTCATAATAACCTTTTTTGCTCAGAATTTTATTGCGAACATAAAATGTTCAGCACAAAATTCTGTTTGGGCAACCCTGAAAGGAGTTAGACCGATTATTACCGTATATGTCCGGAGCGGCCGCCATTTTTGATTTATGACGTCACACAGGCCTTCTGCCACAAATTCAAGCAAAACACCTGGTAAGGCATGACTGCAGAGCATATGAGGAATGCATTCCAGGTGGTCATTCAATTTCATCACGAAAAATCCCACGGCACCACATATGCCCCAGGACTATTTCGAGCGAAGGATGAGGCTGGAAGGAGAGATGAAGCGATGTGTGTTCGACCAACGATTGAGGAAAAGAGATGGCAGCCACGCCCGGGCTGAACGCTTTTATAGGAGGGCTGCGCATGAGCCGTGCGGTTGCGTATCTGGCCGGAACTAGAGAGCGAAAAACCTGAAGACACAAAGAGAGCACCCAGGAACTGAATGCAACAAATTTACAGGTACGTCATCTTTTTTCGCGCCGACGACTAGAAAGTAGATATTTCGGCCAAAATATCTACTTTCTAGTCGTCGACGCGAAAAAAAACTTACGGCCCTAATCATTATAGGCTTCCCCCCGTAACTCCAGAAATGGCATGACCAATCGAAATTTTGTAAATCTGCACCCTGGTAGTTTTCCATAGAGACCATCTGCACCATCATACACCAAATATTGAGGGAGGAGATGCAGGAACAAAATTCACAAAAATTCGGCTCAGTACACTTTTAACATATAGACTTAAACGCGGTTGCGATCGTTTAGTTGTGTCTGTTTGGAAACTGGCTAACTATTTTTAGTTTTATCAGTTAACCATTCATGGCCACGTCCGATTTATGCCAAGACACACACAAGTAGAGTTTACTTACAGATAAGCAAGTTTGGTAACTAGCAGTTTCTCTGACAAAATAAATCTAGGAAACTTCAAACTCGGCATAAGTGAGTTTTAATAAACAAAAAATGTAACGTGAATATATTAGCAATTGTGATTTCATGCATTATGCATAACTGACTCATGGATGTCAATAACTTCCATTTAAATCATGCTTTAAATACAGTTAACCTTGTAGGTTATTTTTGAACATCCACCTACTACTCCCCCATGTCGAAGTAGTTTTCTGCAGTCGTGACAATCTGAACTGATATCGACATTTTAGTGGCTTTATGACCAACATGACTGTGGTTGCGCAACTTTCGCATTCTTGTTCCAGTCTTCCTATTGAGGTGCTGCCCCCCAGATCAAGCATTGTGGGATAAGGTGGCCTGTTGCCCTGGTAACTGGTAATTGCATCGGTAGACACGCACCACAGCTCAGCTCCTAATGTACTATCAATCGTTGTTACAGGTTTGAGAAAAACACTGCACAAATTAAATGGATTTAGATTTAAACCACAAATCTTGTGCGTATTAATCTAGGCTCTAGTGCAATTATCAGTGCATTTATACTCTGCTTTGAAGTATCTTTATACAGCACTTTGAAACCTCAATTAACGCAAGGTAGTAGGCCTATTTACCAGTAAAAAAAAAATTGCCAACAGTTAACTTTGCGTGGCCTTAGAGATGTTTTAAACACATTCCAGTAAACAAGTAAATTGTCTAGTATATTCCCCGTATTTTCCAGTATTGAAATTTTTTCAGTACCCTATATTCCAGTTTTTTCAATATCTGTGCAAACCCTATGCTTTTGACGTTGATGGCGTTCCGATTACCTTTGCCAGTCTGGTCGAGAAGGGAGAAACTCGGAAAAGGAAATATTAAACTTATTTCCTAAACAAGGTGCAGCCTAAGGTATAATTTTTGTTCCGAGTATCATGAGTGCATTGTTACGATCCAGTTCAATATCAATGCTCATTCTCAAAACCTAGACTACCAATCACTGGTACTTGTGGATTTTAGAATACCAGTGATGGCGGCATTGCTGTGCTGCCGTTTGCGTTATGGTTTGAACTCCAGTTGAAGTGTATTTCATCTTCTTTTAAAAATGGTCGAAAAATTTGCAAATACCAGTTGAGGTATTCCTGGTTTTGAGAACGAGTGCTGACTTTGAAGTTGACCATAATTGTGAAATGAACTCTCATCGTATTGTGCGATATTATCTTATATTTAATGTTTGCATGCCAATACTGTAAACTTTAACTTTTGTGTTTAACACTGCATTCTATTTAAATATTAAAGACGTTTTTCACAGTATCCCTCCCCGTTTTATTGGCTTGATAACTGTTAATGTTTTACACTACACAAACATAATTTTAGTGTCTTGCATTGGCTTGAAGGATAAAAGCACCGAAAAATGATTTGCATGAATAAAAGCCAGTAAGGTGCAACATGTATACAGTATTAACGCAACGTTTCGGGTCTGAATGCGACCCTTTATCAAGCGTAAAATAAAAATAAGAAATACAAATTTTTGGAGTGGAAACTCAAGTCATATTAAAAATACACAAGAAATAAAATCCAACCAACACCAACGAAAACACAAAGCACCAGAAGGACCTAAGCCCAGTTAAAAAACCGGGCAATAGGGAGACCCACAGTCTACCTGCCAAAGCAGGTCGGCTGTGGATAGTGAGGGAAGCCAGGTGGTTTATATACCACTCACCCCTAGCGGGAAAAATCTTTAATTCCAAGTTTGTGTAGAGTCGAAATGAACTCCGCTATTTGATTATTAATGGGCATGATGTGATTATGAACGGGGGGCCGTTGAGCTAGGATGCTAATAGTTTCTAAATTAATTCTGGACCTGTAATTTTTTTCATGAAACAACACACGGGTGTTTTGAAGGTCTGGGGAGTGCCCTGTCGCTATCTTATGCTGCACTAGGGAAATAGTTTTGTCATTGTACTTAAGGTTGGATTTGTGAGAATTTAATCTTTTGCAAAGAAATTGCTTCGTAGTTCCTATGTAAGATGCTGTGCAGCTTTGGTCCCCACACGGAATTTGATAAACAACATTTCTTTTTGTTTTTAGGAGCTCTTTCTGGTCGACTATTTTTTTAGGCATAGTCAGCTGCTTTAAACTGGGGTGCGTGGTGGAAACTAATGTAATGTTATGGTAGGCTAGCATTTTTCTAAGTTTTTCTGTGACGCCAGGAAAAAAAGGAAACATAAGGAAATTTGTTGGTTTGGGTTTAATCGGTCGTATTTTGGAACCAACGCTGCTATGTTCGACTAACCTAGTAAGGGTGTGCAAAGGGAAGCCATTCTCTAAGTATTTATGCAAGGTGTACTGAAATTCAAGAGTAAGCAGCCGTTTATTAGTTGTATGGGAAAAAAATCCGTTTAATTTCATTAGTAATGGCGTTCTTTTTATGCATTGGGTCAATGAATGATTCGTAGTTTATGGTCCTAGTGGTATGCATCGGTTTACGGTAATGTGTAAATTCTATAGTGCGTGCAGGGTTAATAATGACAGTAGTGTCCAAATAATGGATGCTGTCGTTTTCAGCCTCTTTTGGACACTACTGTCATTATTAACCCTGCACGCACTATAGAATTTACACATTACTGTAAACCGATGCATACCACTAGGACCATAAACTACGAATCATTCATTGACCCAATGCATAAAAAGAACGCCATTACTAATGAAATTAAACGGATTTTTTTCCCATACAACTAATAAACGGCTGCTTACTCTTGAATTTCAGTACACCTTGCATAAATACTTAGAGAATGGCTTCCCTTTGCACACCCTTACTAGGTTAGTCGAACATAGCAGCGTTGGTTCCAAAATACGACCGATTAAACCCAAACCAACAAATTTCCTTATGTTTCCTTTTTTTCCTGGCGTCACAGAAAAACTTAGAAAAATGCTAGCCTACCATAACATTACATTAGTTTCCACCACGCACCCCAGTTTAAAGCAGCTGACTATGCCTAAAAAAATAGTCGATCAGAAAGAGCTCCTAAAAACAAAGAGAAATGTTGTTTATCAAATTCCGTGTGGGGACCAAAGCTGCACAGCATCTTACATAGGAACTACGAAGCAATTTCTTTGCAAAAGATTAAATTCTCACAAATCCAACCTTAAGTACAATGACAAAACTAATTCCCTAGTGCAGCATAAGATAGCGACAGGGCACTCCCCAGACCTTCAAAACACCCGTGTGTTGTTTCATGAAAAAAATTACAGGTCCAGAATTAATTTAGAAACTATTAGCATCCTAGCTCAACGGCCCCCCGTTCATAATCACATCATGCCCATTAATAATCAAATAGCGGAGTTCATTTCGACTCTACACAAACTTGGAATTAAAGATTTTTCCCGCTAGGGGTGAGTGGTATATAAACCACCTGGCTTCCCTCACTATCCACAGCCGACCTGCTTTGGCAGGTAGACTGTGGGTCTCCCTATTGCCCGTTTTTTTAACTGGGCTTAGGTCCTTCTGGTGCTTTGTGTTTTCATTGGTGTTGGTTGGATTTTATTTCTTGTGTATTTTTAATATGACTTGAGTTTCCACTCCAAAAATTTTTATTTCTTATTTTTATTTTACGCTTGATAAAGGGTCGCATTCAGACCCGAAATGTTGCGTTAATACTGTATACATGTTGCACCTTACTGGCTTTTATTCATGCAAATTGCATTGGCTTCACTGTGTTTTCTGTCAACATATTTTTACCTTCATACAGCCTCAAGGCTGTGTTTAAGCTATCTGGCTGATGGTAGTCAGTCCGTCCGTCCGTCCGTCCCGTAGCAGTGGTACAACGCCAACAATGTCTTAACAATATCTTTACCAAAGTATGATGACTGCTAAGTGTGCTACGGCTAAGTACAGTGGCAGAGCCTTGCAACCTGTTTGTATTCCACAATTAAGTGATTTTTTTAAAGTAATTGTTTCAAGTTAGATTGTTTCAAGTGAAGGATTACATTTTTTTAAAGGAATTTAAGAAATATTTTCAAGCAAAGTGCACGTGCATGCGTGCGTATAAAACAGCAGAGCCTGCCAAATTTTCCAGAACTACGCTATTGCAGTATGACAAACACAACATACTTGGAAGAAATACGCCTGTAAGGTGGTTTAACCCAAATTAGTAGTTTTCCGATGCTTTAAGCCTAATGCAAGTCTAATCACGTAACTTCGGCTGCTTCCGTCAGTAGCTTCAGACATCATCTTGACGAGGTGAACTTTGCCAAATTTTTTAAAAGACCCAATTATGTTGTCGCCTGCTAGTTGGGTGGTGGTTGTGACTGGTGTATGTCCAGTAATGCCAGCTTATTCCTAGTCGTGTCTTTCCTGGTGACCATTGCTTTTTTATTATGACTTTTTTTTTTATCTTGATTAAGATTGACAATTGGTTTAGACCAAACTTTAAACTGCCATGCATTTATTTTTTTTTTTTTTATATTTTATAAACATTGACAATGATACACTTTTCACCTCACTTATTCCTCACGTTTGGCGATGCCATCGGAAACCATTGTGTCCCTGGTAGGTCTAACCTTAGTGGTAAGGGATTCGTGACCCTAACCCATCTACCCTTCCTCTACAGCCGAGCAATCGTCTTCGTTTTAAACTTTTGTAATTTGTAATTTTTTGTTTTAACTTCGGATGGCAGTTAGTAACCACCAGGTCCTTGCTATTCCGGTTGCATTTGCACAAACTTATAAATATTATATTATTATTAACGTAACTTTGGTACACAGCTAAAACAGACACCTGTGATCTGGAAAGTTAAAAAGAAAGAAGAAAAAATTTACCGTAAAAAAAAATCTTTCAGACTAATGAAAGAAAATGGTTCTTGGCCCGAAACGACTAGGAGATTTTTTTTGTTAGATTGCAATATAGGTAAAATGAAATTGTTATTTGAAAAATTTACTAAACAAACCACCAAAATATCATGACTAGCATTCGATGGAAAAACTGGATTCATAGTAGGCCCTAACTTGTACTTACCAATACAATAGCGACTACTGTACGCCTAATAAAAACCAACGGATCCAGTTAATTAAAGAGCAATTACATCCATTTTGACATGCATGTTTTACTTTTGTATCACTTACACAATAACTAAACACAAGAATTGCGGTAGGAATACGTCCGATACAACAATTTAATTACTGCGTCACTAAAACACGATACGGAGACCGTCATTGTTTTGCTGGAATGCGCAGAAATTAATGACAACAGATGCTGCTTATTGATTTCTACTCGCAGCCGATTGAGATAGCTCTGTTGGCTGTGAGTAGCTCAAGCATCTGACGTCCTTAGCTGGCCGACGCCAGTTTGGCCAGCTAAGGCCGTCAGATGCTTGAGCTACTCACAGCCAACAGAGCTGTCTCAATTGGCTGCGAGTAGAAATCAATAGGCACCGTCTGTCGGCATTAATTTCTGTGCGTTCCAGCAAAACAATGGCGGCCTTAGTATCGTATTTTGGTGATGCAGTAACTAAATTGTGGTATCGGACGTACGTAACGTATTCCCACCGCAATTCTTGTGTTTGGTAATTGTGTAAGTGACCCAAAAGTAAAACATGCATGTCAAAATGGATGTAATTGCCCTTTAACAGGAATTTAATTTCTTGTGCAAGGTTTTTAGTTTCCCATATCCCCAACATGCCTTACAGGGATTTATTATGGTAAGATAATTTTTTTTTTAAAACGGCATATCAACTTGATATTAGCATCATTTAAAAGTTCTATAAAAAAGAATATACACATTGACCACCACAATAAACACTTCTCCAACGTTCACCTAAATTTTCGGTTCAACTTGCTACTCCCGTTCATCTTCTTCAGAAGTTACACAACACACACTAAAAATGTCTGAAAAGTTCACAAAAATCAAATTCACACACTTGTTCTGTTGGATCACTGATCTCTTCCTTCATTTGCGTGCATTTGAATTTTACGAACTTTTAACCTCTAGTTTGTGATGTTTTTAGTGTGCGACGTGCAATTTCTTGGAGCAACTTGGAGCCACCTGAACTCGGGTAGTGAATAGCCAAGTTTGCTGAGCAGTTGGTGGAGGTGTGGTGTCTGCTTGCTGGTACTTGGTTCTGCCACAGTATTACATCTGTGCTCGTGTTGTTTTTGCTCAGTGGGAATAAACTAAGCCTTACGACAACAAACAGTTACAGGGCACTTTCAGCATCTAGTGACATTTTGGTTCCTGGAGAAATAGCAGTGTATCATTTGTTGTAGTGAATTTTTAAATTTTGCGTTTAAATAAGATGCTCAATTGATTGTGTGCATCCATACATACAAATAGTTCTTTTTTTTTAAAGAAATAGGTTACTATCTTAAAATAAAAATAGTTTAAAATACCAGAAAATGGTGGTTGCTATGGCAAATTAACGACATTGTGATTGGAAAATTCAGACTACCCCACAAAATGAACTCAATTCAGAACCACTTGAATTTTCGGTGGACAAAACATTCAGTAGTGATGAGGGAAAAAAAACTTTAAAAACTCTCTTCATCCACCTTCATCAGAAGTACATTTGTTGGCAAACGATACACAAAAATCACACCAGGGAGACTAGTTATTCGAATGATGTATCAATGCGGCTACCACTGATCATTACACGCAAGCTCTGCTTAGCTTTCCACATACAGGTGAGTCTGTTGGAAAGTTCTGGTTTAACCAGCTGATCAGTGAATGCATTACGTGAGGGCTGAAAATGTTCACAAGGAGAAACCGATTACGTTGAAATTTCATAATGGCTAACTATCAGGCAATTTCAACTTAGTCCCCTCTGAACATTTTAAGCCCCATGTACGGTCACATTGACAGATGCAACCGCATGTGGAATGCCGAACATAGCTTGCATGTAAAGATCAATGGTAGGCGGCCTACCATTGATCTTTACATGCAAGCTAGTAGGCGCATCGATGCGGTTGATTATAATAGCTAAGCTCCACGATGTGAGTTTCCGTATTGTTTGCTAACGAACATACTTCTGATGAAAGTGGACGAGGACTGTTTAAGTATTTTTTCCCATTATTACAATACTTGACTGAAAGTTTTATCCACCAAAATATAAAGTGGACTTGAATTTTTTTTTTTTTTTTTTTGGTTTGTTTGGTGTCGTTTACTTTTTCCAATCACGAAAAATGATGAGAGCTACTGGTTTACAATCTGCACTTCTGGACAATGACTTTGATTAATCGAATTATCATCCCACGAAGAAATCAGTGTATAAAGACACGCAAAATTATTTTCTCACTGTTGAATGCACTTATACTGGATTAAATACCCCAAAAAAATATTTCCGGTGGGCACAGTAAATTTGCACACCTCGCGCCAACAACAACAAAAAAGGTGCAAACATGGATAGATAATAGTGTTGGGCGGTACCCGAAAATTTTGTGACGGTGCCGTAGCTAGCCTAAGTATCGCGGTACTCAGTATTTAATGGTTCTTAAAATTTGGCGGTACTTCCTTCGGTACCAACGGTATTTTTTTTTTAAGTAGCTTAATCAAACTAATTAAGGTTGGAAATGGAATCATCTATTTCATTTACGTAGCCCCTCCCCCCCCACCTCCAAAAAAATAACCACCAAGTAGGCTACTGAACTTTGAACTCAATTTTATTTTTCTTGGTTCTTATGCTGGTTGTAACATCAAAGTTACACAAATTTGGCTCCACTTTTGTGCATTGATTAGAATTCCAATTTTACCATTGTTGATCTTTATAATAAGCGCGCTGGTTCTTGAGTCCTCTGGAAAATTGTCATCGACTTTTTTTTCCAGCAGCAGTGGAGCTCCCTGCATGTAACCAGCATTGTAGACTGCTCTGCGGGAAAGCCTACCGGCCAGCTGCTGAAATCCGTTCATTGGTAGGCGTGTGCTGTGCCAGCAAAAGAAAAAAAAACTTTTTCTTTGTTGCCAAAACATCTTAACCTGATAATTTAGCATTACATTCCTCGAATGTGACGTTCCCCTGGAGGTTTCTTCCGGTGTGCAGCCGCCTGCTTGCATGTCCCCTACCGTGCGGCAGTCCTCCCTTATAAAAGCGACAGCGTGCACGCTATCGGCATTCATTTTCCTCCAGAGGTGTCTTCACGCCACCTCGCGCCGCTGTTCCCCAGCTTTCGCACGGAAAATTGGATTCTATCCGATGATGGCCGCCGCCTCCGAAGCTCCCGCTTCGCCTGCCGCCCGCTCTCATGCTCTTCTTCGTCCGCAAGCTACCAGCTTCTCCCTCGGCAACCGCTGGATCTCCGCCCTCGACCTCGCCGGCGTCGGCCCGATCCCTGTGGCCTCCTTCACCGAAGCTCTTTCTGCAAGCGCTAACGTCTTCTCGGACTCTCCCTTACAACCCGGCCAACGCACCCCGCCGGCCGAACCCATGGACCTATCGGCTCTATGAGAGGATTTTCTACGGGCAAAGGACGTCTACCGTGAAGCCAAGAAATCCCTCCAGCGGGCTACGGCCACTCTTTCCCCAGCCCGCAACTCTCCCTTGGACCTGTCGTCCAATTCTTCCCGAATTGGTCAAAGTGTCTCCCGCAGCGAAGTCCGGCACATCGTCCAGGAAACGGTCCGTGTGATGCAAGACAATACCATGCCGCCTCCCTCCTGCACGTCGTCTGCCAGACACGCCCGCACGCAAGCATGGATCACTTCCGCCTCCAGCCGTGACTCGGCCAAGCGCGGCTCGACGCCGCCCGCCGGCAGCCAGAAGAGACACAAGTCATCTTCTCCCTCTCGTCCGCAAGCTCCCTCTTCTGCCGTCCCCTCGGCAACTACCGTAGCTCCGCAGCCAGCCACCCCTCCCTCGTCCGGCAAGAAGATCCACTTTCCAGACGACGCCGCCGAGGACCAGGTCTTCCCACTAGCTGCGCTTCTCAAGACGGTCGAAGAGACCATTCCCGACTGCTTTCTCTTCAAGCCCTCACAATCATCCGACGTTCCGGCTGTCAACCGTGGGCTGAAAACTGGCTTCGGCTTTACCCTCAGAGACAGAGACAACAAACCCCGCAACCTCCTCGGGCAATCCACCACGCTGCTAACCTGCCTCCTCTGCAATGAAGGCTCCCTTCTTGGCAAGGGCGATCCTCTCGTCCTCGACAAGGAACCACCTCCACCCCGTCCAGGCCGTGAAAGCAGTTTCTTTCGTCCATTAGGCGACGGCGCCACAAACCCGAACAACTTCGCAACCTACCCGGAATGCGAATTCTTATGCAGTGAAGTGAAGATGGATTTCGGCACCGCTCTTTCCATCCCGAAGAAAGCTGACATCCCAACTTTTGTCCTATACGTTAACGACAAATGTTTCCGGCTAAGCCTACGTGCCGCTTCCCAAGCCGACGTCCTCAACACTGCGGTGAACGCCCTATGCGAAAAATTATCCTCGGACGCAAGCCCCGAAGAAATACGCAATCTTTCGTCCCTGGTAATGCAGCTCTTTCAGAAGGCGAGCTTCGCCACGTATCACTCCATCAACTGGGCTACGCGAGCCCTCTTCAACAACACTCTTCTCCTCCGGGACATTGCTCTTTCGTCCGCAAACAACCTCAATGCACCGGCTCCGCAATCAGCCCATCCACGAGTCGGAAACGCTGTTCCGGGGCCTCATCCCGACTCTCGCTCCTCACCTTGACATCGCTAAGAAACCCAAGCCATACAAGCAAGTCTCTTCTTCCTCTCGTCAGGCTTCAAAGAATAGACAACCCTACCCTCGTCCTCTCCTGGACAACCGGGATATGACGCCGGCTCCCTCTCAGTCCCAGCGTCAAAATGACTTTCGTCCGAAAAACCCGCAGCCCTTTAGGACCGACCAGCCTCGCTCTCGTCCCACCCAGCGCAACCAGCAGCGAGCCGCCACTCCAGACCGACGTAGCCACCACTCGTCACCAATCCAACTTTCGTAAGAGCCAACAATGACGCCTCCCGCCCATCCTGTCTTCCAGTCGGTGCAAGATTACAACTTTTTCTCCCAGCTTGGTTACAACTAACAAAGAACCCAGAAGTTCTCTCCATCATCAGACACGGCTTTCGTCCGAATTTCCTGTCAAAACCGCCGCTCCTTCCCTCACCACCATGGGAATTCTCCCCACCGTCAACACCACAACTTTCGTTCGAAGTCTCCGAACTTCTGCAGAAGGAGGCGATAAGGGAATGCCACAAGCCAAGCCCGGGCTTCTACATCTCCATCTTCACTCGACCAAAGAAGTCAGGAGGCTCCCGGTTGATCTTCAACATGAAACCACTCAACAGATGCATCTCAAACGACCATTTCAAAATGGAAACCCTCGAATCCATCCGTCTTTCGTTCAAACAAAACGACTGGACAGTTTCGATAGACCTAGAAGACGCGTATCTCCATGTCCCACTCCATCCGACCATCACGCACCTCTTTCGGTTCATCTACGACCAAAAGGTCTACGAATTACGCTGCCTTCCCTTCGGCCTGAATGCAGCCCCCAGAATTTTCACATTGATTCTCAAACCTATACTGGCTCACCAACACCAAAACAGAATCCAAGCCAACGCCTACCTGGACGACTGGGCCCTCAACAACCCGGACCCTCTCACGCTACAACGAAACATGGACAAGACCATTTCTCTTCTAAACCAACTGGGCTTCGGAGTAAACTACTCAAAATCCCGCCTTATACCAGCCCAAATCTTCACCTTCCTGGGAGCCGCTTTCGACCTCCGCACAGCAAGGATTGCCCCCTCCCCGGAGCGAATAGAAGATCTCCTTCTCCACACCCGTCTCTTTCGGTCGAAAACAAGTTTTTCTCCTCGGGAGCTAAACTCCCTCATCGGGAAGATGGACGCAATGGCAAACCTCGTCCCCTACGGCCGATGGATGGTAAGACCACTTCACCACCACCTCATAGACAACCGAGCAATCAATCAGGACCACCCAGACGGGCAAGTCCCCTTCAGTCCCGACTTTCCTCTGGACTCCCTCCTTTGGTGGTCAGATGTCACCAACCTCACGAAGACCCAACCTCTTCACGAACCACATCCCGAGCTGCTCTCCTCTTCACGGACGCTTCGAGAACCGGCTGGGGTGCCCATCATGGCACGCAAGAAACCTCAGGCGTTTGGCCGTCAACCTGCACGGATCACATCAACTCCCTCGAGCTTCGGGCAATTTTACTCGCTCTACATCACTTCCTTCCCAAAATCAAGGGGAAAACAATACAAGTCCAGTCCGACAACACATCTGCCCTGGCCTACATAAGGAAAGAAGGAGGAACGAAATCCAGATCACTTCACCACCTAACATCGGAAATATTCAACCTCTGCATACCGCACAACATCACACTCCTACCTCTCCACATCCCAGGCAACAGGAATGTGATTGCCGACTCCCTGTCACGCCAGAAACCACCGACAGGCGAATGGTGCCTCAAGAAATCCATCTGCGAATCTCTCTTCACCATCTGGGGCACTCCGATGATAGACCTGTTCGCCACGAGGCACAATGCCAGACTTCCCCTCTACATAAGTCCGATCCCGGACGAAACAGCAGTAGCAGTAGATGCCCTAACGTTCCCTTGGCACAACCTGTTCTCCTACCTCTTCCCCCCCTTCAAACTCCTCCCTCAAGTTCTTTGAAAAATACAAGAAAGCCAGAGCTTGTTCCTGCTCATAGCCCCCCTCTGGCCATCGGCAGCATGGTTCCCACTAGTTCTAGAACTTCTAGTCGACATTCCAAGAAGTCTACCTCCCAACAGAAAGGAACAAAGCTACACCCGAATGTATCGAACCTCAACCTACACGGGTGGCTACTATCATCAAACTCCTCAAAAAGGCTGGAATTCATCAAGAAGAGTCCGAACGCATCGCCTCAAAGGCTACAAGAGATTCCACTAATCAAATGTATGACAGCCACTGGTCAAAATGGATTCGTTGGTGTATCACAAAACAAGCTAATCCTATCAACCCACCTCTTCCTACCCTCCTAAACTTCTTCAGAGACTTGTTCAACATCGACAAACTCAAAGGCTCTACAATCCTAGTCTACCGTTCTGCTTTAAACACTGTCTTCAAAGCCGCCAACAACACGAACGTACTTGACGAATACCGAATCTCAGCCCTCCTTCGCTCATACGAAAATGAAAGACCCACTACCAGAAGATCGATAACAGACTGGGACCTTTCACTCGTCCTCCAGTCCCTAATGGCCGAACCATATGAACCCTTACAGGACACCTCCCTTCACCTCATGACCCGCAAGACGGTCTTTCTCGTCACGTTAGCTGCCAGCCTTCGTTGTTCTGAAATCCAAGCCCTCTCAGCAGACCCTGCATACTGCATCTTTGGCCCCAACTTTTCTTCTGTCACCCTATACCCAAGGTCAACATTCAGAGCTAAAACACAGAAACCTTCGGAACCACCGAAACCAATCACCTTTCCAGCTCTAACCACCCTAGCTGGAAACGAACCGGAACGCCTTCTGTGTCCAGTCAGAGCCTTACGCTTCTACTTAGCCCGGACACGTCATGAAGACATCCGTCGTGGAAGAAACCAACTCTTCCTCCCAGTCGATCCCCAATCTGGTGAAACATCACCAGTCATGGTATCAAGATGGATTAAGAAAACGATCGAAGCAGCCTACGAAAAAACTCCGAATGAGAGCATGAGAGTGACGGCGCACGAAGTGAGAGCTGTCTCCACATCATGGGCCCGTCACAACGCCGTCCCAATAGAAGAGATCCTGGCAGCAGCATCCTGGCGCCACCAGACTACCTTCACCTCCCACTACCTGAGGGATATGTCAAAAGAAGAATCAGGACTACACCGGCTGGGACCGATCGTTGCAGCCAGAACCGTGGTCAACCCCTCATTAAGCACTCAGAACACAGAAGCAAGCCATCCATGAAGGAAGCAAGCCACCCAGATGGAAGCAAGCCATCCAGAAGGAAGCAAGACCCAAACAACGGTCCTTTTCAGGGCCACCAAATCCTACGAAAGAGACCAACCTCCTGTTATCACCCGTTCTGAATAAAGTGCAAATTTTTTTCTCTTCCAGATAAAAAGTTTTTGGGGGAACGCCTGCTTGCACCCCGGGGCGCCCGCCACCGAAAGTGACGAGGTCTACTGATAATGCTAAATTATCAGGTTAAGATGTTTTGGCAACAAAGAAAGAACATTTTGCCGGCCCCAGCCGGCTAAAAATGGTTTCTTTGTGCCTAAAACATACTTAACCTAACTCCCGCCCTGCCTCCCCTCTCGAGTCACCGCCTGACATATTGAGAGTAAAATGAATGCCGATAGCGTGCACGCTGTCGCTTTTATAAGGGAGGACTGCCGCGCGCATGCGCGGTAGGGGACATGCAAGCAGGCGGCTGCACACCAGAAGAAACCTCCAGGGGAACATCACATTCGAGGAAATTCGGCTAAATTATCAGGTTAATTATGTTTTAGGCACAAAGAAACCATTTTTAGCCAGCTGGGGCTGTCAAAATGTTCTTTTTTTTACCCCTAACAGGCGCGAAAGGTTTTTCGTGTTAATAAAAAAAAAACGGAAATAAACGATGGTACTGGAGGCTACTGGAGGCATAAATAATTAAGAAAGAATACTTGTTTCTGTTCTTTACTTGAAAAAAAAAATGATTTCGCAAATAATAATCCTTACGAGATTCTTAGTGTATGCAACACTGGCGTTGTTTTCAAATCGTATTTCCAAACTTATTACAGTGCAACCAGGGGCGTCGTGTTATTGGGGAAGCGGGGGGGGCGCCCGAAGACACGTGCCCCTCCCCCTTCTAAATTTCCCATAAATAAACACGATTTTGGCTTGTGCGCAGACGGCGGAGTGCCTGGTACTAGCCCTTCCTTCTAAAAAGTGTCAATTTGGGTCTTCCAGCTGTCTGAAACTCATAAAAGCATTTCCCCAGCGCTCTCCAGTCCCCTAGTTGGAATAGATTTTGCCCCCTCCCCCGCCTAATTGTGTGGGTGTACGACGCCTTTGACGGCAACTTGTGTATCTCCATGAAAATTCACAGGCACACAAATGAACAACCACTTCCGTTGTACATTCTTGTCGTTAGTTTTGGGTCTCAGACAAAACTAATTTCAATTTCACAATATTTTATTTAATTCTTGTTCTCTGAGATTGCAGGTCAAATTGTGATTCACGGTTTTTATTCTGATAAACCTATTGTTTACTACTGCACTTCCAGAGTTGTAAATTTTTATAGAGATACGAGCTTGAGGGGGTGTGGTTTTTTTTTTAGGCGACACTGTTTTTGTAGTTATTTCTTTTTCCCCCCCAAATCGTGCACAATATATTATTCGGGCTTAATACCCAATACGTGTGGTTAGGTGGGGATTGATTATAGGAGAGAGGGGGGGGGGGCTAAATTTTGTATATATTACTTTTTAGAAGAAATAAGTGAGAAACGAACGTTTATTCAGTACTACGAGATAAAACAGGGCGTCTGGCTCTTATCACGATTTGATGGGTCTGGAAAAGAACCGTATTTTTGAAAAAGGTTTTGTTTGGATCAACAGTCAAGCTCATGGAGATTCTTCCAAAGCCAAATTTGTTGTTCTTGCATCACGGTACAATAACTTACTCCAGTTTATTCTGCAGTGGCCTTTAATGAATCCTTCTTACTTTTCAAGGTATTGTTGGGGAATACATCTTGCTGATATCAACGCGAAACGATTACAATTACTTCCCTGGCTTGACTTTTGATAGCTTTTCCTTGACGAAGTTCAGAACATGGTGGAGTGGCCGCCACTTTTTTCAGCTGTTAGTGCGCCTTGCTGCCAGTACAGCTCACTCGATAATTTGTGTTGCATTATGGGAGGACTCAAGAACGGACGCGACCATTATAACTGGTATTTGGTACCATTGCATTTTTGATACCAGAGTACACCGTGACAACTGGTATACTGCCCAACACTAATCATACACGGCGGCAGTGTATATATATGATTGAAGTCCTCTCTCCAGCAAAACTAAAACTATTAATTTCTCCGTTTCTATTCAATTTATTTCGAGCAAACTTGGCCAGATAGTAGATAGCAACTTTCTCCAACTTTATACCAACTTTTATGCAATTCCGTGCAAGAGTAAAACTAGGGAGCCACACGTAAATTTGAAAACTGTTTACTTGTTATTGTTGTTCTTCTTCTTGTGTGACACGATTTCAGAACTACCTAAAATCTGAAACTGATCTTAGCCAGAAATTCCCCTAGCCGGGCTTAGTCTCGACTTGATCGTTTTCAAATCGCATGCGGTTTCATCAAAACTCACGTGCGATAGAATGGGCGAGCCATGATTTTGGCGCACTTTTTGGTAAAACCGCATGCGATTTGAAAAGCGCAACTCGAGACTAGGGCCCCTGGGCTTCATCCTCAGAGAGACCACTTTTTCGATTGGTCGATCCATTCCGGAGTTACGGGACCCTGAACGATCATTTTGATTGTTTTACATAGTTTTAACTAGGGATCGACCGATCATCGGATTGGTATCGGTTTATGTGTCCGATACCGATGTCAACTTCACTGCCAAATGCGAGTTTCAGTTTTGTAAATTGCTTCGATTTAACAGATTAACTAGCAAAGGCTTGTCACCTCTCAATACCAAGAATTTATAAATTCTTGTAAATACTAATACTAATGTCTAGTGCATTGTGTTTAAGTCGTCTAGCGATCGACGGGAACCAAGCACCAGCTGGTCCTACCGGAGCATGTGCCAAAACCAGCCAAAATTTGGTTAATTCTGAACATTGTGTATCTTAGTTACTTTTATTAAATATTTAACGTAAAAGTACATAAACTTACATAATTTGCGATCTCTTTACCTTTTGTTAGTTAAAGAAATCGATGATTGTAGAAGCATTAGTAGCGTAACTTCCGATCCTTGCAAGATTTCTTTGTTGTGGAGCTCAGCCACAAGGGCCAACACATGGGCCAACAGAAAACGTGCTAATCAGTAATCCTGGACAGTGAATAAGCGGGTTGTGATTTTTAAAAGGTTTTAAAAATATATTATGTCAAAATTGTAATTTTTTTTAGAAATACAAATCCATAAAAAAATGCGGTAACGAGAAACGTTTTAATTATTTGCTACGGAGTGTGTTGTCTTTTGTCTTAGCTGGTGTCGGCAGGGTGCTGGATGCGCGGACAACCGGGAAACAGTAATGCAGATTAGGCCATTAAAAAAAATCGTCTCATCAAATTTAAAATGATTACTTTTTAAAAATACTTTATTACTATTGTAGTATAACAATATCAAAGTATTTATTTGAATCCTGTGTTTTTACTACTGTTAAAATTATTCAAGCTGCATCCTCCATTTTACTGGTAGTAGGTGCACCTTTCGAGTATCAACATTTAAAGAGCATTTTGTAAACTTACGGTTTCTTCGACGTAGTCAGTTTATCCGAGCAACCATGATCTATTTAAAACTAGTTTCAATTAGATCTGAATGAAATAGCATACATGGATTACCAATTAAAGATATTGCAGCAAAAAGGTTTATTCGTAGAAATTCAAGAGTGGATGGTAAAGCCTTGGATTGGTAAAGCAAACACCTAAGTTTTGTTTCGTGCTGGGTAGTTGGCCAGTTGGGTTACGATGATTTTAAGTCGCGTTTTCCTAAGCAGAGGTCTATTTTAGTTAGACGCGAGTTGGAGGGGACAAGTAAGGTAAGCAAAGGAATATTTTTCCAATGTCCAGCGGTAATTTGTCATTCGTTCGTAATTAATTTTTTGCTAGACCATAATTTTAATTACTGGGATTTTGATTTTTTTTTAGGGATTGGGGTTTGAGGAGCAGAGCCTGGAAACTTTCGTCAGTTGATTTGAAATTAAAAGGCGTGTCCAGCCCCTGTAAAGATTAGTTTTATAGCCTAATTTCCGATTTTCGTTTTTTCTCTCATGCAAGTGTGCATATGCAGTTAGTACAAAAGTAGGCTACTCATACTTAACATCAGAAGTTTTAAATCGTTTGTAATGAAGAATTTTAATCAGTGTTAAATTCATTGTACTACAGTGCTGATAAATGGGTTTTTTCTATTTTTTTTGGCATTTTACTTTAAATATGCTCCATATGTTCATTTTTTTACTTGTGGTACTGGTATGAGAAGGTGCCAAAAGTTACAAGGAACCTAACGGGATAAGCACTGGTAAATTTTACCCAGATAGATCCATTGTGTGTACATAATAATAATAACATTTTGTAACTCATTGCAATAAAAGTGTAAAATATAATAATTACAACTTATTTTCAATTATATAAAGTAACAAGGATAATATTGTATTTTTTAGTTCTTATTAAGTTTATAAATTTTGCTTGGTAAAAAATATTAAATAATCGGTTTCGGATCGGTATGACAGTTATCGGCATCGGCATCGGCAACAACCTGTATCGGTCGATCCCTAGTTTTAACCATTGTAGTTAGGGAACAACGCCATTCAGCAAACTCCAGATCCATACTTCGTTCATGTTATGTTATGTCTTTGCTAAAAAGTTGATTGTTGAAGAGCAAAATGAAAGTATCCGTGTTTCAGCTAAACGCATATAGATTTAAACTGAACTAAGCTACGTTGTTAATTTTGAGGCCTCCGGCCTCGAAACTGGCAGCTAGAAACGATAGAATGGCGTATTTATTTCGTAAATGCAGGCTTTCAGAGCTGAGTTGAATTGTTTCAAAGTGGCCAGCAACAATGCCTGCATAAACCTTTGTAGCACGACGCCAAAAGGTACACGGAGTACTAACAAACACGTCAAGTGCGCCGTAAAAAAGGGGGTTATATGATAGAAATTTCACTTTACTTGTTAAAATGTACACCAATAAAGTTTGGATGATATTTAATTGAAATAATCAAATGTACAATTGAGAAAATTGCATCTGTTTAAGTGCTGTTGTGCTTTACTAATCATATAATTAAAACGTAAAGCACAACAGCGCTTAAACAGATGCAATTTTCTCAATTGTACATTTGATTATTTCAATTAAAAATCATCCAAATTTTATCCGTGTACATTTTAACAAGTAAAGTGAAATTTCAATCATATAACCCCCTTTTACGGCACACTTGACGTTTTTGTTTGTAATAGATAATAGATAATTATGCTAACATGTGAAATGATTATTTTTAAAGGTAAGTTGAAATATTTAGTACAACCACAACAATATTGTCTTCTCTATATACAATAATGAATTTTGTTCATTGGGAAGTCAAATTTGGCCATTTTTTTCAAGTAGGCCCTTTGCACAACTCTACTAGTGATATGCGCTTAAAAAAAAAAAGGTTAGCACATTACAACTAACAAATTTTACAGCCTTACTACCACTAGATTTGTTATACCCAATTTTTTTTAATGCTTGATTACAAGAACAGCCTGAGTGCATAAAAATCTTAACCTAACCATTTTAGCACAACAAGGAACACTGCATCACCTAAAAATTCCGAAGTTTGTGTTTCATCATGTGCTTTTTTAATCTAGTTTTGGTAGTAAAAGCAGCGGCACATTTTAAGCACTTGTGTGGCTTGTCATGGTCAGCCACTTTTTTGTTCTCGGCTATGTTACCACAAATGCAGCACTTGAATGGAGAGTCGAGTGCGCGGAAAGTCTCACGTGTGTGCAATCGTGCTCCTTTTTTGAATTTAGGCCTACCAGATGCACAGTCGTCGCATGTTCCATACGATGCAAGATTCTTCGTCGCTATCTTTGTCTCGGCATGCATGCGTTCGTGAAATAGCAAACTGCATTCATACGTAAATGCTGCGGGGCATTCCTTGCATTTGAACGGTTTTTCTCCCGTGTGTTTGCGCATGTGTTGAATCAAAGTAACGCTCTGCAGAAAGGAGAGACGACATTTGGTACATTTGAATGGTTTGTCACTTTTGCCCTTCCGTTTTTTCTTTATTTGTAAAATACTGTCCGATGTCTGTTCGCTTGCTGGTGGCTTGGCCGATTCAGTCATTTCTGACGGGTTGACCGGATGTTCGGGTCTCTGTGCACATTTTTCTTTTTGTAGTGGGGCATATGCTAATACGTTTTCATCTTCACATGTTGGGTTATAATATAATGGATTTTGTTCAGATGATGTCTCCGCATTGCTTTTCGGAGTCTTTAAGGTATAGTCATTTCCAGCAGCCAATTGCGGAGACTTATTGTAGGTTCCACTTGCAAGACTGGCCTGTTGGTCAGTACCACGATTTCCAAGTTCCTTTTTGTGCACACGCATATGGTACTGCAGGCTACATTCGTACGCAAACGTAGAACCACACTTCACGCACTTAAACGGTTTTTCTCCCGTGTGCTTACGAATGTGCTGTAGCAATGTACTGACCAGACCAAAAACTAAATCACAGTCTGGACATTTAAAGGTTTTGTCTTTAAGTTTAGCTTTCCACTTTTGGTTTTGATCGGTGTGATCATGTATGCTAAAGACGGGACCACTAAAAGTTCCCCCGGATGGTTTGTCTCCCATTAGTATCGCCTTGTGCTTTTCGGATGTCGTTCTCGAATTACAAGTTGAGTTTATTTTAATTTTTCACTTCCGAAGAACGGTTTGAACTTTCAAAATTTTAACAGAGTAGAGCCAACTTCGTAACAATGCAGGAACAGGAACTTCGTTCAGTCGGAACACGACGAATCCCATAAAGGCGTCTTCCTTAAAATGAAGCTCTAGATATTCTTAGAAAACCCAACGCAATGACGGTATTTAAATTGGTACACACATACCTAAATAAGCATCAAAATCCAATCGAACGAGCTTTAGGTCTTCCTGGATTACGGGTACGTTGATAGATTTCACACCACGCAAAGCTTTAGTGTACAGATGGTGCTTGCACGTCAAGGCGAACGGCTCCAGTTAGCAAAGCTTACTTTACAAAGCCAACTGAGAGAAAGATTTACACGTAGCTTTGGTAGGGTCAATCCATTAAATGCTTCTAAACAGCGCGAGAAGCATGCGAGATGCATCGACAAATCCCATAAGAGAATGATGTCACTGCTCCCATTTCGTGCCAATTTACTGAATTTTGCATCTCATTTGCTGTTGATTTTGTTGATGAAGCGACACAAAATTGGAGTAACAAACGAAAGAACTTTTATCATCAAACGTAAGCTGTGTAGTGCATGTGGTCTCCACACCAGGTGTAGCATAAAATAAAATTACACAGTCATGGACACCAAAGAGGCTGGAAGAAGATAAGCCACAACCTAAACCCTAAGCCATATGTCGTAAACAATTTTCCATGAATAAATAATGCAACCACACACCAATTGGTCGGGTAGGCTATTCCATGCCGGGATTACCCTATTAGTGAAAAAGCACTGACGAATCTGTGTTGCTGGATGGTGTTGCTTGAACTTTTTTGTGTGACCTCCCAAAATACTCGCTGGCAGTAAAAAAGTCACGCTGATCACATTTATAGTACCCACTAGCAATTTGTAAACCTCAAGCAGGGCTCCACGTTTGCAACGGTCCACAAGCCATGACAAGCCTAATAGTTTAAAGCGGCACTAGCACTGGTTGAAAGCAGGCAAAATCTGGCAACATCTAGTGCCGTCCAGTACTATCTAGCACTTGCTTGCACCAATGAATGAATGGTTTATTCCGGGGCCTCGGCCCAAAGCTACGCGCCCACCTACAGAATAGTACAGTATTACAGAACCAACCAAAACACAACAAAACAGATAAGCACAAAAAGCATAATACCAGTCGCCGGAAGGAATCCGGACGCCAAAGGAGGAGCAGGAGCCTGTCACACATGCTGGCCCGACTTCAGAACATAAGAGGCAACAGCCCGTAGCTTCGCATGCACATTAGGTGACCTGCCAAACGTAAGGAGACCCCCCATATGAGCGTCAACATGCAAGAGACGAAACAAAGTGAAACGATAAGCTAGAAGAGGCACACATGCTAGGAGAAAGTGTTCTGGGGTCTGCGGAAGACCGCATAACCAACACCCATTCGACCTCGACCAACCCAACCGAAACCAGTGAGCGGCTAGAAGGGAGTGCCCTGTGCGCAGACGCGAAATAGCCTTACTCGAAGAAAACACAAACTGTCTAGAGGTGACTGCAAAGAGCAGTGCGGTTGGTGCACAAAAAGCTCCCTCCCTGTTGTGGCAGCAGCCCACTCAGCATCCCACACTTGCAGGGACCAGTGGCATAGCGCAGAGCGTCTCAAATGGGGGAGCGACACGGGCACAATAAAGTTCTCTGCTACGCCCACCATGCCCCTGGCAACACCATCAGCATGTTCATTCCCCAGGACCCCACTATGCCCCTTCACCCACTTGAAGTTGACAACTCCCACAAGGGAAACAGCACAGAGTTTCAGGCAAATCTCAAGAAGAACCGGATCGCTCAAGTCCAGACTCAGGACAGCCTTCTTAACGGATGCTGCTGCACCACGCGAGTCCGTGCAAATAGTAAAGGAAGGTAGCCCAACGTCCAGTGCGACAAGCGAAGAAATGAACAACGGTATTCCTTTTAACGAAACAAACAAAGCTACGACCTCCTTAATTATTGAGTAAAAATTTGGCACGTCCTCGTGAACCTGGGAGCGAGCTACTACGGTTAACAATATCACTACCGCTAGACGGAGCAACGGTATTTTCGTTCCCTTTTATTTATTTATTTATTTAAGTTAGTCGTAGCGGCTAAAGGCATTAAAACGACATCCACGGAAAAGGGCAAAGAATTGCCCAAAAAAAACCATTAAAACAAACTAACTGCAAGAATGTTGACACTGTATACAATCATGTTGTAAATCTAAATACTTTTTGAAAGCAATAAAACTTGTGGCATTCACAGTTTCAGTAGTCAACTCGTTCCAGTTCCTAACAGTTTTTGGAAAGAAAGAATCTGCAAGTAATACACTGCACCCTGTTAGCCTTCTTCGGGTGGTCATGTCGCCCAAAATAGCTAGGAATTTTTATGTAGTCGTCTGGGTTAAAAGAGTATCCCCGTTATATATCCTGTAGAACAGTCCTAGTCGACGATCCCTTCTTTGCACCTCAAGTGGCTGCCATTCCAGAGTGTTCAGCAAACCAGAGACACATGTGTCAGAATCGAATCTGCCGAACTCCACCCGTGCGCCGCACTGTCTCAAGCATGTCCACCAAAAATCTAGTTTCAGGGTCCCACACAGCACTGCAATATTGAGTTTTGACCGAACTAAAGCATTGAAAACCAGCTCTCTAGTGCACGTCGTTGTACCAGCCAAAACACGGTTTATGAAGCAAACTTTAGAGTTGGCCTTTGTGCACAGGCTCGAGACGTGATCGTTCCAGTTTAGCCTATTGTTAATTTGAACTCCCAGAATAGAGAGTCTATCAACCACCTGCAAAGCATCATTTCCGATTTTATACTCGGGAATGACAACAGTCTTTTTTCTAGACACCGCTAAGACTTGGTCTTGGGAGGATTGAGATTCATTCTCCATTTTTTACACCACTCTTCAATTCGATTCAAATCAAATTGCAGCTGTCTTCTGTCGGCCGCCTCCGTAATGCGTCTGAACACTGTGGAATCATCTGCAAACACTGCTTTGTCAGACTGAATGGATTCAATCAGGTCATTTATGTAAATCAAAAACAGAATAGGACCACTAACGGATCCCTGTGGTACTCCAGACAAGACTGGAGCCTCAGTTGACCTTTTCCATTTACAACAACAAACTGTCTTCTGTCTTGGAGGAAGGCACGATACCAGTTCACAACACCATCTGATGCACCATAGCCTTGAAGCTTCATAAGAAGCAAATCTTGAGGCACGGAGTCAAAGGCTTTAGCCAGGGAGCTTGGATTATACGTAGCTTTCATAGGGTGGCCCCACTCGGAGAACGCGTCTGAGCCAAGCGAGTAACACGCCGTAGCGGGACGCCCGGGAAGCTGACTGACAATTGAAGAGCCGCTGATCGCACATGGTGGGAACAACTCAGTCGGCTGCGTGTACTGAGTAAGCAGAAAAAAATGCTTTAAGAATAGAACCAAACGTGTTTTTTTGTTCAACAAATGGTATAGTCACGCTACGTACTATGTTTGTTGTTCAAGAAAAGGTCGAAATTATTTACTATACTTTATTGTTGCCAAGAGTGAAGAAAAAGAGGAACAATTAGTTTACCTAAACTGCTCTCTCCGTTTCTTGTGTTGTCTACGAAACGAATTTTTATATTTATTCCAATTTCACGTTCTCCTTTATTTTTTGGCTGTGGCTCAGGTCCCGGTGACGGGATCCAGTTTATAAAGACTCAGGTCCCGGTGAAATCGTTGAAAACTAGGCCTTCAGCGTGTTAAAGTGAACCTAACCAGGGTACCTAACCTAACCTAACCTAAACTAACCAAACCTAACCTAAACTAACCAAACCTAACCTAAACTAACCAAACCTAACCTAAACTAACCAAACCTAACTAAAACTAATATAAGTTTTTCTATAAACTACGTTTTTTTAGTTTGCCGGGATCCACACACGCAGAACTCCGGTCCCGGCAACGCGTCCAAATATGTTTGAAACAGTTACGGCCCAACCGGGACTAGAGACACTGCGTTATTTTTTACCGATTGGTAGGAAGTTACTAAACGGATGAAGAACTTGGCAATCATGACCCATATGGTATGTGGCTATTTTTTAACATTGGTTTTTGTAAACAAATAGGCATAAATAAAAATCATCTTGCATGAAATCTAAAAATAAGACAGAGATTTAAAGTGCTGTTACGAGTTATGACCGACACGTTTTTAACAATTTTTGTTCAACTCGGGCATAAAAAGAGTCTCTTGTTTAACGAGAATTTGTCACCGAAAAACAACATAGGGGCGGTAGGTTTTTTTTTATGACAAAAATTTAGCAAACAGTCTGAAATTTTATTTCTTTTTGTAATTTTACAAGTCAGTTTGATCTTTGTTAGGGGAAACAAAATAATCAAAATTTCGAACTATTGATAGCCTGCATATCAATCATCGCTTGTTTTCGTTTTTTCAGAAAAATCTCGTGAGGCTTCTCAGTTTTGCGCCGAAGTTGCCTACAAGTCATAAAAAAAAAAACATGCGCATGGTTTTCAGACATGCGGGCAAAAACCTTGCAGTAATGGTAGTAGTATGCACTCAGTCCTGTTAAACATGCGTTACTTTTTTTTTTATCTTAAACAGTAAGTCTTAGATTTTCTTCATTGAAAAACAAAGAGGTAGGCTAGTTTGAAAAAAAAATGGTTAACTTCTGACAACTTCTGGATAAGCTCGGTTCAGCACTGATAAACAGGCCTTAAAACTAAATTATTCCGTCACTTGTTTAACTCATAACTTGGTAACCATCGCGCTCCCACTTTTTTCTTGCCTTCTCATTTTTCCCAGCCTTCCATCCCAGCCCCCACTGCCACATTTTCTTATTTACTTTTAATTTTTTGTTTTTGGTTGTTGACGTAATTGTCTGTTTTGGGTTGGTGTAAGAATGGGCCCATGGTGAACGGAAAAAAAAGCCCCGGAAAAAAGCCTGGAAAAAAAAGCTGATGGAAAAAAAGCTGCGAAAAAAACAGCCTCGGAAAAAAAGCTGATGGAAAAAAAGCCGACAGAAATAAAAGCCTCGGAAAAAAAAGCCCCGGAAAAAAAAGCTGAAGGAAAAAAAACCGATGGTAAAAAGGCCTCGAAAAAAAAAGCCACGGAAAATAAAGCCGATAGGGGAAAAATTACAACAATTCTGGTGTAAAATTACCTACAAATACTGCCTAAACATAGTTACGTGTGCATTCATCATTCATCAGCTGATTGCTACTCGACCAAAGTTACCTTTATTGCCTTCGGAATCATTTTCACTAAGACTCGAAGTCACAAGTTTCCTCCCAAATTCTTTTCTTTTACTGGGAAGTGATGGAGAGAAAAAGACGTGTTCAGTAAGAGACAATTCGTGAAATAACGAAGTTTCCACCAAAATTGAAACAGAATGGGAGGAGAAGAAGCATCGGTTATCATATATTTTCTACATATGCTGTAACTGGGGAAGGAGGAGTTGGAGTATTGAATTTGAGCGACTATGGATAATTAAAAGAAAATTCGAGAAAACATTAAGTTTACTCAAAATTACTTTAACTTTTTGTTTTGAGAGTTATTCGATATTTCTGTGCATAAACTTTGGTACTTTTTTCAGAGTGTGTTGTTCCCCCCCCCCCAATCCTCTCCCCCTCGCACCTCTCCCATACCACACAAAAAAAAATCTCGCATGAGCGAATAAATCGTAAGTAATAAGTGAAGCTTGCCGTTATGTAATTCCTGGTCTTGGTCAGAACAACTTCGATTAGCCTTGCTTAATAGCATGCCAGATGTGCTGATAGTATTTCCAGGTAAGCCATTGTCCATTGTTATTTAAAGGTAATATTTTTGTGAAATTTCCTCCAGATTTTTGTTGCGTTTTTTCCCTATTGGCTTTTTTCCGCTATTTTTTTTCCAGGCTTTTTTTTCCGTTGGCTTTTTTCCATCAGCTTTTTTTTCCGAGGCCTTTTTTCCAGGGGCTTTTTTCCATCGGCTTTTTTTCCACCAGCGTTTCTTTCCGGGGCTTTTTTCCGAGGCTTTTTTTCCGTAGAATCGGGCCCAGCGCCTAAATCTTACCTTTTTGGCACAATCATTACCCCCCCCCCCCCTCCGCCCATTATGTTCATCACCTATACATTCACGTGTTACAATAAAGTTTATTATTATTATTTTAAAGTACATTGTAATTGCCATGAAATGGCGTGGTGTGGAAATTCGAGTTACATTGCATTGATTCCAGCGTTACTTTCTGTTGAAATGTTCTCGTAAAAAATAAATAAATTCAAGAAACTTGTCGTCAGTCCTCAAGTGCTCCGTTTTTATTTCTCTCTGCTCAAAATAAAATTCAAGTGAGAAAACGTTCTTGCAATGAATTTTTAATAATAAATCACAAACAAACAGCGGGTTTCTGAGGTTATGTTGATCAGGTTAGGTAAGGTGCCGAACAGTTGTAGCATGAAAATAACGTGCTTTAAAAAAAAAACGGTAGCAAGTGGTGGTCGCATATGGCACTGGCTCACTGGAGATCACTTCCAAACCACCTTTTACTGATAAAAGTAATAACTAAAGTTTTCCATACGCCCACAATAGGATACTACAATGTTTAGCGCAAGGGTTAGCAGCATTGCGCCATGCTATTAGGCCTGCCGACTGTCCCTACCATGGAGCTTTTTCTGCCGTTCAATTCTCCCCCGCGCCGCCAGCGCTCATGGTGCGTCTAGACTATACTACTACTATTCCAAGGTCTTTGGTCTGAGCTATAGCACAGCTATTTCTTACGGTGGCCCTAGAGGCTCACTTCATTCCCATTTTATACTTCAGACATATAACTCTGAACTTCACACATATATCTCTGAACTTCATAGTTATATCTACGAACTTCATACTTCAGACATACAACTCTGAACTTCACATATATATCTACGAAGTTTATAGTTGTATCTGTGAACTTCATACTTCACACATACAACTCTGAACTTCGTAGTTATACCTATGAACTTCATAGTTATATATCTACGAACTTCATAGTTCACACATACAACTATGAACTTCACACATACAACTATGAACTTCACACATACAACTATGAACTTCACACATATATCTGTGAACTTCATAGTTGTATCTGAACTTCATACTTCACTCATACAACTATGAACTTCGTTGTTATAACTATGAACTTCGTACTTCACACATATAACTGTGAAATTCCGTCTAAGTTGATCGATTATGCTTACCTGGAGAAAAATCGCAAACTTACGATGTGCTATCTAAGTCTCGTGTACGTACTTGTATGCATTTAAGATAAACTAAACTGAACTTGAGTTATCTGTAATACGTTTGTGATTTTGAATAATTATTTCGTAGTAATAGTTTGGACATACATGTATATCTGTCCAAACCCTTTTTAGGAAAAACAATTAAATCTTTGATAGTTGTGAAAATGTAATACATATTTTCACAACTATCCAAGATTCAAGTTTCTTGATTCTAAAACTGACGTCTCCTGCCAATGATTAAAACCAAACCCCTACAAATTCTTGTTAAAACTAATAACTATCTGTTAAAAAACAACAAGGATGCATCCTTTACTAAAGGAGGATAGAAATGTGCGAATGACGTATGCAGTTGGAAAAGCAGACGCGCCAACAGGACAATACTGAAAATTCTAAATGCGTGGTGTACTGAAAAGTATATACAGTATATCGCGCATTATATTTTTAAAAAATACTGTCTTAACTTTTGGTACTACAATACGGCACGTGAGTGATCATGCGATCTTGTAAGAAGCGACCAGATAAGGGGTTTTCATCTGACACTATTATTTTTGTTAAAAAAAAAAGGCCCACAAAATTTCGTTTCTTTACAGCTTCCCGTCCCCTTCGTTCTTCTTCATCGGGCTTTTACACTTTTTAAATCTACGAACACCTTACTTTGCAGTAAATTCATCAGTAAATTAAAGGGGAAGAGGGGGAATCGTACTGCACTGAGTTTGATTACTCTAAATTTATTTACTCTTTTTTAGGTGTATTGAAAAACGATAAACTAACCAAACCAATCTTGTTTAAGCTTTGCCGCTTAATTTTTTTACATGTATTTTACCCCTCTCCCCCTCCATGCACGCCAGTCTTCCACGCAATTCAGCGTTATTTAAGGCTAAAGAATCGCTGACGTAATTCCCATTTTGCTCCTCCCCCCCCCCTTTTCCGTCCAAATACGTTTTTTTTTCGTGGTCATAAACTGAACCTTGACTGACGAAAACAAGGCTAACACGAAGTCGTAGAAATTTCCGTTCCTCGAACACCTTTCTCGAATTTCTATCGTGCTATTTCAAGTGTGGCAAATGGATACACATCTAGACACACGCTAGTGTATCGCGCCAAGTAATGCAACAAACATGACATCAATTCAGTTGTCGGGGACGTAAACCATTGTTGCGCGACGCCGTAGCGAAATGTCTCCTGAAGCAGAGTTGAGCACATTTCAGGTACTTGGTTGGGGGAAAAATAATAATGCGGCACAAAACCTTAAAATTAAGAGTACATTCCTCCCAGAGCCATTTTTCTCGATCCTCCACATCAAGTACGGCCCCAAAGGTCTGTTCACTTACCGTTAGTCAATCTCTTGGGTTTTAAAATGTGGCATCTAGGAGATTTTATGTTGAATAATTGTTAACTATATTTACTGTATCCTACACTATATGATCCTTTGCGCGCCTACAATGACCTTGAAGTTCCATCTGTGTGTTCACATGTACTAATTTTAGAGAATAATTATAATATACTAGCCTAACGAATTATAGTGTGTGATTTTAAAATACGAACATCATTCCGGTTTGTGTTGACACATTCTTTAAGTTGATGCTTTTTCGTGCAGTATTCCCAAAGCCAACTGAGACCAGGGACGTAAAGGTTTGGGTTAGGGGGACAACCTAACCTAACCCAAACCTTTACGTCCCTGCTGAGACAGTAGCAGCGTTCGTCGCTGCGGAGAACGCAGCTACTGTCTCAGTTGACCTTGCAGGTGATAATTGCGCGGATGGCGATCTGCACGTGGCTGTTATAAGGCAAGCGTAATGTTATAAAGCAGACCGGGTGTCCCTTTAAATTGTGGTAAAATGGAGAGCAATGACCCACCTGACAAAAATTAACTTGTGTAGGAATGTCAGCTACGCGGCTTCAATGCAAAATTTGACCCTGTATAACGTTGCAAATGTGTTACTAATTTCTAGTTTCTATACTTCTAGTTTCTAGTCCGCTCATCCCCATGTTAATTTCCATAGAGTGATTATTCACCAGTACCGAGATAGTGGAAGGCTTTCAGCAATGAAATTTTACGAATGGCTGCAGCACGATACGAACTGCATACCTTTTCTGGTTTACAGCCTGGGGTTGTTATTGGGAGGGCGCGTAATTACGAAAGTATTGTTATAACCATTGCTACCATTGTCGACATCGTCTCTGATTGGAATGGCCAAACTTCGGACAATGACAACGTGTATACTGATTGATTGATTTATTCATAGGAGAGCTCTACATTGGCTTAGCCAAAGAAATTTGCGTCTACGTCCAATTCTCGAAAACAAATAACGTCAAAATAAAGCCAAAAACTGGTAAAGAGGCCACCAAGTTGAGAATGCTGCAGCCTCACAAAGGAGTGATATGAACTAAATAAAAATAAATTATAAAGATTAAAATAAGACCAAAAACTGCTAAGAGACTACTAAGTTGAGAATGGTTTGGCCTCTCAAGAAGTGATATGAAATTAAAATATTGGAAACATGGCCACTCAAGCTATTATTGACGTGGCACTTTATTCAGACTAATTGAGCCGAGTCTAATACACAATTAAAAAAAAAAGAAGTGATATTACGTCAAAAACCAGAGCAAGTAAAAGGGACCGTCATGTGCCGAATGGTTCGGCCCTTCAAACGAATGATATCAACACACCAAAACATTCACCAAGTTCACCGTGTAATACTTTGCAAGTTAAATAAAAACTTGAACAATGCTACCGAAAGTAGCGTTGTTCTAGTTTTCATTTAACCTTCGAACTATTGGTCGGTGTGATTAACTTGGTGAATGTGTTGGTGTGTTGATATCACTCCTTTGAAGTGCTGAACCATTCTGAACTTAACGGTCCCTTTTACCTGTTTTGGTTTTCGATAAAATACCCCTATTTTATTAATTGTGTATTAGACTCAGCTCAATTGGCCTGAATAAAGTGCCACGTCAACAATAGCTTGAGTGGCCATTTTTCCAATATTTTAATTTCGTATCACTTCTTTGAGAGGCCGAACCATTCTCAACACATTTGCAACGTTATTCAGGGTAAAATTTTGCATTGAAGCCGCGTAGCTGACATACCTATATAAGTTAATTTTTGTCAGGTGGGTCATTGCTCTCCATTTTTCCACAATTTAAGCTTTTGTACCGCATTATTATTTTTTCTTAAGTACCTGAAATGTGCTCAACTCTGCTTCAGGAGACATTTCGCTACGGCGTCGCGCAACAATGGTTTACGTCCCTGACAACTGAATTGATGTCATGTTTGTTGCATTACTTGGCGCGATACACTAGCGTGTGTCTAGATGTGTACCATCTGCCGCACTTGAAATAGTACGATAGAAATTCGAGAAAGGTGTTAGAGGAACGGAAATTTCTACGACTCTTCGTGTTAGCCTTGTTTTCGTCAGTCAAGGTTCAGTTTATGACCACGAAAAAAAAAACATACTTGGACGGAAAGAGGGGGGAGGGGGGAAGGAGCAAGATGGGAATTACGTCAGCGATTCTTTAGCCTTAAATAACGCAGAATTGCGTGGAAGACTGGCGTGCATGGAGGGGGAGAGGGGTAAAATACATGTAAAAAAAATTAAGCGGCAAAGCTTAAACAAAAGCTGGCTACAAGAAATTGTGGGGGTACATTTTAGTTTGGTTAGTTTATCGTTTTTCAATTCACCTAAAAAAGAGTAAATAAATTTAGAGTAATCAAACTCAGTGCAGTACGATTTCCCCTCTCCCCCTTTAATTTACTGATGAATTTACTGCAAAGTAAGGTATTCGTAGATTTAAAAAGTGTAAAAACCCGATGAAGAAGAACGAAGGGGACGGGAAGCTGTAAAGAAACGAAATTTTGTGGGCCTTTTTTTTTTTAACAAAAATAATAGTGTCAGATGAAAACTCCTTATCTGGTCGCTTCTTACAAGATCGCATGATCATTCACGTGCCGTATTGTAGTACCAAAAGTTAGGACAGTATTTTTTTTAAATATAATGCGCAATATACTGTATATACTTTTCAGTACACCACGCATTTAGAATTCTCAGTATTGTCCTGTTGGCGTGTTTGCTTTTCCAACTGCATACGTCATTCGCATATTTTTATATCCTCCCAGTGGTGGCACCACAGGGGAGGGGGGGGGGGGGGACAGCCCTCCCCCTCCCGGTCGGGGAAGCCTTGCTCCCCTGTCGGGGAGTAACCAAAATTGTTGTCGGGGAACAGCAAGAAGACTGAGTCCACACGACGACATAAAATTCGTAAACATTTGGGGAAAAAAAACTCAGAATAGAGTATGCCGTTTTGCTTGAGTAGTCCTCACACACCTCCATATTT
>JAHWFP010082701.1:0-14250 GCA_023313725.1 Lithobius niger
AGTTAAATTTCTCTCCTCGGTGGGTGCAGGGCCGGATTTAAGCTCTTGCCGCCTGTAGGCCTAAGCATAAAGCCGCTCTTCAATGCCCCGAAAACTTCTCCCCCCCCCCCCCCCCCAAGAGCCTTACGTATTTTTTAATTCCCCCCCCCCCCCCCCCCCCCACCAGCACCTTTCTTAATTTGTATGTTCGTTTGCGATCCGTAAAAGTCAGGTAAGGCTTTTATGCTATATAAAGTATGCTATGTTACTTAGCGAAGTAATTAAAAGCAATCTATTTCCGTTGCCCTTTGAAATTCAGATTAAAAAGTTTTATGGATTTGCTTACTACGACCTTGTCTCTTTCTTCCCTTGTTTCCCCCTGTTTGTTTTTATACTAAGCGACGCTTAGTTTCACTCGCTCATGGCTACTGATTTAATTTCGCTATAGTCTGATCTGAAGTTGGCTTAATTCTACCAATGGATGGCTCCAGCATACATTTTCACGAAAGGCGAAGCGTCCACAAATCTCGCACAAATTTTTCTCACGTACAATTATATTTAAGCCGTCATGCCGCCCCTAAAAAAGTGCCGTTATAGGCCCGGGCCTCTCGGGCCTACTTATAAATCCGGCCCTGGGTGGGTTCACCCACGTGTTCTAGAACTCTTGACCTTCAGCTGGTGTTTGGCTTCCCAGATGTAGATTAAGTTACAATCTTGTCATGGTACCTTGAAAGGGTACCTTATAAAATTGATAAATCTGAACTGTTATAGCCGGTTGGCAGTATTTCAAAATAAAAAATTATGTCCTCCTTCCCCCCCCCCCCTCCATAAGTTTTCTCAATTTACTTTTGCTTTTTGCCAACATTTCTCTTAAAACTGATGTGCGTATGTTGGTAAAGTGTTAAGTTTAGCCCTTCAAATGTCTTTAATGACCACTGATACTGACGAGTATTTAAAAATTCCCCACCCCCACCTTCTTCCAATAAAGTTTTGTCAATTTACTTTTGCTTTTTGCCAACATTCAAGGTTCATTCCATCTCTTAGAACTGACGCATCCAAATGCTGAGCCAACCTTGTAGGCCAGAAGATTTTCGCTTCCCGGATACATCACACATGCTGTCAATGGTTATTATAAGTTGAAGATTTTCGCTTCACATTTGCATATAAAACGTTTTCTGGATGGATTTTGGGCACTTAGGCCAGAATCAAACGCATTCTAATTTACACAAGATTCTGGCTCAAAATGCTTTCAAAAGCAGCAAGCAACAATTGTGACACCAAGAAATAGGACTTAAAGCATTACGAATCTGTACCAAAAACTAAACACCACTTAGGTTCTCCTGTATTATTAGCTGGAAGAGTAGCATATTAAGATTTCCAGCTTTGCATTATGGGTGTGATTTAGTGCGGTTCGTGACAAGAGCAAGAATACTTTTAAGGATAAGTAGTTGGCTTCATATTGGTGTTTGTACTCTTGCCTGAACTGAACAATGACACATACAGATTCAAATTTTGCAAATCTTATGCCGGCTTCATAATAGTGCAAGATTTAATAGTGCGTAGCGCCAACGAATTCTTCTCCCATCCCTAATAATCGACATTTATTTGCATCATCACTGTAGTTAGGTCCATACTGAGCTTGTCCAGCTTGATTTTAAAATAGCTATTATTAAAGCTATCACTAACTACTAGGCAGGTAAATAGAAAATTGGCAATCGGTACCTCGGTAGTGTTTTGTTCATCGAACCGATTTTTCCCGATCAGCCGTAAACCGGCAACAGCAGAATCGCGCAAAATCGGCTAAGTGTAGCATTTCTACTAAAGTTTCTCTTTTTTTAGTCGCCTGTATAAAATTTAATTATCTTTTTTAAATGTGTGCTGTATAGATGTATGGTTCCCTAACTCTGGCAAATGGGGGCCCCCCCCCCCCCCCCCGGGACGGCTTGATCATGTAAAAACTCACCACCGTTTCACGAGGATGTTTCAACACTAGGAAGTAGGCATGAACCTCAGTTTATACGGGAACTGTTGCTGCACAGCACAAGTAACTCAGCAATATTAAATATGACGCTCTAATAATGGCGCAACAATTTTCTCCATTTTATAAGGATGGTGCAAAGGGCAGATCAATATTATTATCCACAGATGTACCGTTATCGCTTCTACCGATCCGATAGAGATACCGATTCGATATCACATGATAGCTGTTATACTGATGCCAATACTGACATTTAAAATGAGACTTAGTGTTGTGTTCTTATTTCTAGAATTGTAGTGATCTGAAGGCAGCGAACACAAAATTCTCTCTCAGCAATGCTAAAGTGTTGTATCTGTAAAGAATCGCTACGAAATACTGATTCACTAATGCACCAAAAATTGACTGATGGTAGAGTCGTTAATATTATTAAGAAGTTCAGAATTGTTGTTTGAAGTGAATTAGCAGAATGTTGGCGTATTGGTTGGAAACAAAGAATGGAGAGATACCCAGTACATGCACCACTACAAATTGTTTTTTTTTAAACCAAATCATGATTAAGACCATGAAACAGACTTTTTTTAAAACAAGTGACACACGTGAACTAAGTGAAACCAAGTGAAACACGAATTAAATCAAACAACCATGATATTGCACACATTATACAGGGTGTCAGAAAAGTCATGGTCATAACTTACATGGTATGTAGTAATCATCCAGACGAACGAAAAAGTCCATATAAACATAGGTCTGGAATCGATCGGTTTCCAAGATCCAGTGACCTTTGTCCACAAAAACACACGCATTTTCAGCCAACATTCAGGGGCAGCGAGCTAAATTCAGAAACATACAAAACAATGTCTCTTAAAGACAAGTGAAAAATCCCCACTTCATGAGCTGTGCCCAGACATCCCCCATGTGTTGAGCACAAGTACATCTCACAATTACAGTGTCTGGTTATGTGTTTGTACGTATTGCCAGAGCACAATGGCTGTTTACCATACCAATCAAGAGATTGCCGACATGCATTTCATGTATGGCCGGGCCAAAGAAAACGCAGCGGAAGCTGCACGGTTGTACGCCGAGACCTATCCAAACAGAAGGCATCCAGACCGTCGTATGTTCGCAAGGATCCACTCACGTCTATGTGAGCGTGGCTCATTCGAGGTCGCTCCACGAGAGGGAAGACCAAGAACGGTCCGAACTCCTGAACTGGAAGAGCGAGTGCTACAGAGAGTTGACGAGGACCCGGGAACGAGCACACGGCGAATTGCCACAGCAGAAAATGTAAACCATGATGTTGTCTGGAGAATCCTCCATGAACAATTGCTGCATTCTTACCATCTGCAGAGAGTGCAAGCCCTAGACGGAAACGACTATCCGGCATGGGCTGAATTCTGCCAGTGGCTGCATCAGCATTGCACTGCTAACCCTCTCTTCCTGCATAATGTGTTATTTACTGATGAAGCTGGATTTACCCGTGATGGAATTGTCAACTTCCATAACATCCATGTTTGGGCTGATGGAAATCCCCACGCGATCCTGCAATCACGGCATCAGCGTCGGTTCTCCATCAATGTGTGGGCTGGTATCGTAGGGGATGTTCTCATAGGGCCGCATGTTTTACCCATCAGGCTTGCTGGGGATTCATACCTCACCTTCCTGCGAGATGACCAACTTGGCCTACTCAAAAATGTCCCACTCATGACACGTCAGTTGATGTGGCTATGCACGATGAGGCACCAGCCCGCTTCCAGCTTGCTGTCAGGCAACACCTCAATGAACTGTTTGGAAAGAGATGGATTGGTCGAGGCGGACCACGTTCATGGCCTCCCCGAATACCAGACCTGAACCCATTAAACTTTGCATCTGGGGCTACATGAAGTGACTTGTGTATTCAAGAAACATTGAAACCGAGGCAAAACTGCGGCAACAAGTTGAAGCTGCATTTCAGCAAGTGAGGCAAAACCAAAGACTATGCGAGAGAATCCGTGCATCCCTTAGCAGAAGAGCGGAGGCATGCATCCAGGCAAATGGCGCCCACTTTGAACATCTGTTGTGATGTCGTGGAGAATCGCCCTGCATCTTTTCAGGATTCAACCAATACCTCCTTACGTTCCCATAATTTTGTTTCCAGAGAGTTTTCGTTTTGTAGGTTTCTCAGCAAAAGAAACTAGTAACTTATCACAAATGGATCATGGCTGGATATGTCCTCACACCACTGACTTCACACACAGGGGCCAGTCACTTGATCCGAGAGCAGCAGCGAGCAAGCGAGTTGGTGGTGGTGGTCTGTCGCTCCGCTCGTGCCGCACACTTCTTGGGTCAAGTTATTGGCCTCTGTGACTTCACACAACTAAATTCGTCTCTTGCGGGGCACGTACTCAGCATTTCGCATTGCTTAGACATTACTTATTTTTAAGCCTCCAGCGGGTGCCAGCATGGTGTGGCACGCTGAATGTAATAGAGTGAATTCCAATGAAAAGTCTTGTTATGTGAACTGGCTTTCTTACAAAATACTAAGAAGACGCTTCTACCGCTTTGAGGTAAAGGGGGTAAACACCACCGCTTATTTCCAGGCTGGGGATACTTTGCATGTCTTTAAGAGACATTGTTCTGTATGTTTCTGAATTTAGCTCGCTGCCCTGAATGTTGGCTGAAAATGCGTGTTTTTGTGGGACAAAGGGCACTGGATCTTGGAAACCGGTCGATTGCGGACCTATGTTTATATGGACTTTTTTGTTCGTCTAGATGAGTACTACATACCATGTAAGTTATGACCATGACTTTTCTGACACCCTGTATGTATACAGATCTCGGCCCTGTGGTTCAAGCATGTTTTCTAAATGTGGTAGTACTTTTGGTGGCGATGCAATGAACTTTTGACTCACCATGTAAGATCGCAAACTAACACATTTGTAAACTTACCACTTCCTTCATCAGTGAACAAATATGTAACGGTGAACTGCAATGATGGTGTGATGAACTGAAGATATGAAAATGGATGATTTTCCAACACATCCATAAGCTGCAAAAAGAAAAGATTAGTACTTTTTTTTGTTATTCAATAAAGGGTTGTCATAACTTGGTATACACTTATAGTGATTTCACAAAGTATAATTTGGCTCGGTTCGTGGTTGATGTGGCCGGACACGAAATAGCAAATCGTGCTGGGCCTCTAGAATGCCCTGCACGTTCTGAAGGGCCAGAGTGACTTGATTTCAGATGGTTTAAATTACAAGCCGCCGCACTTGTCCTCGTTTGTTTGGGTGAAATTTTTGAACTACAATGAAGCATCATCAGCATTTCTAGCAGCATGGCACGGCATGCTTCTGGATTTCACACGGAATAATTAACGTGTTTCGAGCAGAGTTAGGCCATGCCATTCCGAGCCAGCCTTTTGTTCAAAGTATGCCTTCGCGGTGCGCATCAGCGTGGACATGGTACAGTACAACGCACAAATATTATTCCATGTGAATGGCACTCAAATATTATTCCATGAGAAATCACTACTACACTTTTAAAGCATTGCTAGCAACAATTAGTCAGATTTCGATCACCTTTTGAATAAAATAAGTTTGTAAACTTAAAACTGGTTCGCCGATTCATTGCCACGCCACACAAATGGGCCATTTTGCAATCACGTAAATCTTCAGGGCAATATTCTTTCATTTATTGATTCCCCCCCCCCCCTCATTCCTATTCTTTCTTTTATCCCACGATTACTATGGCTCGTCTTCTGTGTTTGTTGTCCAGTCTCACATGTGCATTTATCAACATGTCACATGTGAATAGTGCACACAGCTTTCATAACAACAAAATTTACATAGCAACTAAGTAGTTTGCCGCCAGATCATTGCTTGTTACGTTGTTAGAGGCAAACTCAAGAATGGCTCCACGAAGTAACGTGTGAACGCATTTTCAACAACACTAATTTTTACTAAAAAGTTAGTTTTCATTCATGCGAGGCCGTCTTGGGAATAACGTTTCATTCTCATCTACTCACTTTACACTAACCTTCAAACTCTTAATTTTCGAAAATTCAAAATTTTTGGAAGATGGGTTACCCCTTTATCTTTTGTACTGAAATCATGTCTCAATACCTAAGAAAAATGATGATTCTATCAGATAAGTTGTTCTCGCAGGATAATCGAAGCTCTCCAAGTAGAATCCGACGAACCTGTGTTACAAAGTAGAAGTTCCTTTTTGCTTTCGGCAATTTAATACTACCTAATCTGCATCAATAATTTCCTAACTTATGCAAAAATGATGTTCATACGGTCTCCTCTCTCACTGCTCCTTCGGGCTTCCTTACCAATGTCTTTTGCAGCTAGCTCGGAACGCGCCAGGGAGAACTACTCCGAGAACTTCAATTTTCTTGCAAGAACAACTTTTCTGGTAGAATTATAATTTCTCATTCATATAATCCTCCTCCCTGTGCTACATACTGGAATTGATTCAAAACGTGGCGCATAGCCAGTTTACTTGCCACCTATTCAGATTAGGCCTTTTGCCTGCATATTATGGAGCACTTGCCCAGTTAATGCCGCCGGGGTCAATTCCCGGTTGTAGTGCTAGCTAAACACGTTAGGCGACTACCAACAGGCCATGGCAATGATCGGTAATGGCGACGCCCCACGGCTAGTCACTGGGGAAGCCACTTCCACCATCACCGAATGTGCACGAAACTGTGTAGTGTCGATCCCTGTTGCGCCGCGGACTGTGCACCACCAGTGCACGATCGATTGTGACGTGATGGGATGATGCGGTCTACATAAAAACAAAAACAAGCTCGCCAGTCAGGAACTTGCCGCCCGGAAAACCGCAACTCGCAGTGGCATACAGCGGATAGTCTACACTCAACATCATCGTTTCTGTGTAATTGCAGGACCAAAAAAGGCAAGCCATCTCATGCCATCTTATGCTCTATCTGTCTATCACAAGAAAAAGAGCTTCGTCGTGTACTACTTCATACCATTTCAGACTCAAGTTCGCCAATTCCCAATGCCAGAAACATTATCACCTTCCACCTAAGCAGTTTCAGTCTCAACTCGTGTGGGGGATGGAGCTTCTGTAGATGTAAAGCCACCGCACTCAGATCCCATACGACCACATAACATGTCAACGGGGGGACGCATATGGGACATGCCTTTCACAAAACATCTGACCAAGAGGTGATGCAAAATTGTGCCCTCTTCCTCCTCCTGGTTGTTCGCTATAGCTGCCTGATAGCCTACCATGGTTCTGTGCATCAAACCTCCAGAAAATACCTCGGTAAAAAAATTAATACAAAGTTTCAGCGATGCCACAACCGGTAAGTGCCTTTTGACCAGCACTACTGCGCCCACCGAAACCATTTGAGTCATACAACTTATGGGTTGAACTTGGAACATCTGATTGCACGATCCCCACCACTTCACCTGACAAATTGAACACACTTTGCTTCCTTCCGATTCATAAGCTGAGGCAAAACACCGGCGCCGCCAACCTGGCACGATCTCCACCCCAGCTTCAGCAACTCCTGTAGGGAAATCCCGAACATCTTTGCCAGAGTCGGTTCCCTATCTACCTGTTCCGGTCGTAATTCTTCTGTAATCGCCCATTTCAGCCTGTCCCGTCGAGATTTAAGCGTATGTAAAAGATCCTGAAGCTGCAATGTCGTAGCATCTACCAAACCTATGACAGCTTTACTTGCCATGAGCTACTGTAATCCACAGGGTCCATGGCACAAAATTGCAAATCACACAGCATCGAAAAACACCCAGAAAAATTAAACCTGGATACTCATCAGTGTATCATCCAACTCGATCGCCAAGGTACCACTCTATCCCGAGGCAAAATGGGCGTACGTGGAGGGACAAAGTCTCGTTCCAAGACTGGGGCCACAGTATAAAGGTAATAAATTGTATCCTTCAGATGTAGACAACACCTCGTTTTTATGCTTATCCCACCAAATCAAGATCGGTTTCTCCACGTCCCACACAGGGCACCTTGATCAACTGATTTCAAGCAACGGCTTCTAATCTCACACCCGTTTCACCCCTTGGCCCTACGTTTCATCAGCAACGTTCCAACCAAGCATTTTCCTTCTTATAATCATTTCCTGGCCGTTATCAACGTCTTTAAAACTTCCCGTACCCAACTCATAATTCTTAAAGCCTCGGTTCCCCCGCCCCCAAGACGGCAATTTTTCTCATTCACAACATCAGAACGACACAAATCAACAGGTGGCCGAGGCGCCGTATTTAACATTTCCCCTAAAGCCAAATGCATTTTCTTATCGATTAATCACGGCAAAGTCAACTGCATTTCATTGCCAATGAACCTCAGTAATTCAGAAATCGACCCAGCCAAACTTTCCTAAGTGATAATAGGCTAAGCCTCCCGCACGCTGCGTTAGGCCGATACGCCGGAATCATTATCTTTCGCTCTATTCACAGTATCCAAACACCCAGAATTCTTTCCAGCGTCCTCCTGGTAATCCAGCCGCATCGTTTAGACAGCTTATGTGTCTTGTTGATTCTCTATGAAAATTTTTAAACTTCGAAGTCTAACAGTTTAAGCCTACAGAAAACACAACCAACTCGTACCACGACAAAAGAAACAGTGGTGACGAAATGCGATTTTCTTTTGTATAAATAGAAGATAATTGATGCAGATTAGGTAGGATCAAAGTACTGAAGGCAAAAAGAGACATCCCACTTTGTAACACAGGGAGGAGGATACGGAGAAAGGCACAATTTCATCTTCAAATAAACCAAGTAGAATCAGGATTAACAGAAACATTGTCCACATCAGGCCTAATTTTCATATTTTGTGGGCGTAACCAAAATTGTGGAATCATTTAAGGACAGCAACGAACTCGTGCGTTTCCTTTTGCAAAGATGAGGAAAAGCAAACCAGCAGATATGGGTTGTTTTGACGAGTAACAGTGCGTAAACGTAACCTTCACATTTTGGTACCTTAAATGCTTTAAAAACTTTCCACAAGAGTAAAAGAAACTTACCACTTTGGTTAATAAAATTATGTATTTCTCAGAAAGTTCCCTGAGTTGGTCGTTTGATTGTACACGCAACCCTACAACATAAGTACACATAAGTATTACGAATGAATCACTATAAAAGAAAGAAAAAAACATTCCGGAACAATTAATGCATTATAACACAAGCAGAAATCAAAGGTGTCTCAATGAGGAATAAACCACATAATAATGGATTGCACCCACAAGTTAGAGGAAATAGCACCTCAACATTTCGAAGGCCGTCCAGCAGTATTCTGAAGAAATTTGAAGTTTAAAAAAATGTTGATGAGGGGTGACGGATGATAGTTGATGACTATCGCAGCCGGACTTATTGATACTACTCCAGACATACATCTTGCAACTATCACCGTGTTCTTATACATACATCTATCCATCAAATTCACTTGTGAAAAGAGCAGCAAAACTACCGTAAATCGTGTATTAAACGCCCATGGGCTTGTAAAATTAATTTGTCTAAAATTGGGGGGTGGGCGTTAAAATCAAGTATTATCTATTTTCTCGACTAATTTCTATCCAGGGAGGGAGTTTTCTATCACGGAAAAGTCGGCGATAATGTGGTCATTTACGTGAATGATCTGGATTGAATCTAGCATTAACACAATTGTTTTTTTCTTATTTATTCACAAATTTAGGTTCTTGTATACTCTCTCCTCCAAAATTTAACACAATTCGTAGCTAAAACTAATTTCTAACCATACAAACTTTCGGTAACATGTGAGGAACAAGATCGTAAACAAGATTAAGCTTATCATTAACGTGCGTGATCTGGATTCAGTTTAGCAAAAACACAATGCCTTTATTCTCATTTATTCACAAATTTATTTTATTAAATTGTCCTCCTTAACATAATTCAAAGTTTAAACTAATTTATAATCACCACCAACCTTGAAAACAACAACGCGATTGACGGCCGTGAAGCACATTCTGTGTTGACGGCAATTTAAAAAAAAAATGATCTGGTTGACACCTGAGATCCGAACTGACCATGAAAAAAAAAAATTTTATTTTTTTACCTGGTAACTTGGATCTCGCGCGTCAGCCGGATAATTTTTTTGGAAATTGTCGTCAACACAGAATGTGTTTTCAAGGTTGGTGGTGATTATAAATTAGTTTTAACTGTGAATTTTGTTAGATATTGGAAGGAGGACAATTTAATAAACTAAATTTGTGAATAAATGAGAATAAAGGCATTGTGTTTTTGCTAGACTGAATCCAGATCACGACGTCAATAATCGATCGTTATGCCTAATATTTCCGAAGTTTCCGTGATTACAAATGCTCCCGTGTATCATGTTGGATAACGTTGATTTTGTTATATGCATGAGCTTTTATTTAATTTTGACACAGAAAAACAAAGATTAAGTGGATGAAACGTTGATTTCGTTAAAACTGAATAAGATTTTAGTTAAATTTGCCACTGAAAATCGATTATTTTTAAGGGGTGGGCGTCAACAACAATTTATTACGATTTTTGACCTTCAAGCATTTTAGGGTGCTGGGCGTTAGCATTAACTGGGCATTTAATACGCGGTTTACGATACTAAAATGTTTGGATATCGCCGTTATCCTACTTGACTACTGCATCCAAATTCAACAACTTCAAAAACCAGTACATATATTTCATACCATCCCGATACAATTGAATAACCCTATAAACACTTTTTGTAAAATCATGGCTAAAAGTAAGATGCATCACTACAGAAACAGCTACAAGTACTTTCCACCATTCTGTATCTTATTATATACAGTACTGTAAAATACATTAAACAATAGCATACACATATAAATACAAACACATCAAGTTTAGGGTCTTTAAAAAAAGAAAAGTTATTTCTCAAACTTTTACCTAATTAAGTCAGGCCGGGCAAGCAGGTTATTATTTATTTCATTCTTGGATGGTTGGGCCATTAAGAGATCACCAAATTTTATACAAATAAAGATGGCTTGCTTTGACCGACGGGGCTTGAGAAACACCTTTTCTTTTTGTTTATAAAAGAAAAAATTTGAAAGCATTGTTTTTCAACAAAGACCATACAATGACGCAAACTACAAGTAAGCCTCTGTCAACACTAAAAGCTTTGAACCAAACCCACTCCAACTAAAATGAGAAATTCTATAGAATATTCAGCTACAAAATCTTAGCAATTCCAACGTTGAAATATGAAGATTCTCCCAGAGAACTTGTTCTCGCCAGGAGAATCTAAGTTCTCTGAGTCGAATCCGACGAAACTGTGTGACAGTGTGGGATACTCTTCCTTGTCTGCGGCACGTTTTAACCTTCTCGTTTGCATCTAATTTCACCTAATTAATGCAAAACTTACGTCACTTCCGGTTGCTTCCCTGCTACCTGTCTTCCCTAATACCTCAATGTCGTTTTTTTGCGGCTGGCCTACTTGCCAGTATAAGGGATGGGGGTGGGAGGTAACTGTAACACAGTTTCATCGGATTCGACTCAGAAAACTTAGATTCTCCTGGCGAGAAGAAGTTCTCTGGGAGAATCTTCATTTCGCCTTCGCAGAAGCCTCCTCACTGTGTTACAGTGTGGGATAGGTTACTTGGACGTGGTGCTGCCAGCCTTACCTGTTTACGGTATCTGGTTCCTTGCTTGCAATCGTTGCAGTAGGGTCCCGCCAAGCTCGGAAGCACTTCTATCCTGTAGTGGGTATCAAGCACCGATGCTGAGAACCAGTTCACCAACTCCATGATTTGGGACGCCGAAGCGCCACAGGAAGCTGCAGCTGTAGCCACCGCCACCCTCACCGGGTGCGCTCGAAACTGCGCAGTGTCTATCCCGGAGTCCTGACAAAGCCACCTTGCCACAGCATTTGTACCCACAGGTTTATGCGGTCACACATATAACAGGAGAAGCCTAGTTGGTCTATCACCCTCAGTCAAGGCTTGCCGATCTCTCAGAGGTGTCGTACGTCCGATATAAGATGCCACATATCGTCCAGCGTCCAGCGGCTTTTCCAGGTTCTTCTGTAGGCCGAGCACTAAAAATGGTGCACCACTGCGGGCTGTCTTGTGGTCACACACGACAAAAAAGGCCAGTTCTGCCGAAAAACCACACCAGTCCAAATTATGCGCTGCTAGTTCGCTCACTCTATTACCCGCACAAATTGCTAACAACATCACAACTTTGTACGTCTACTGACGTAGGGATAAGTCCTTCGGTGGATGCAAAGTCCATAGATAAGTAGCGACTACCCGTAAGTCCCAAATTGCCACATATCTCGGTGTCGGAGGTCGCTTCCGGAATACCTGCGTACAAACCGCTTCATCATAGGGTGCTGTGTCAAAATCCCGGTCATGCTTGGCAGTTGAAACTAAGCGATCGCTGCTAGAAAGCCCACTATACTACGATACTGCAGACTGCACTGAAAAAGTTCTGACAAGAAATTTATGCACATGGTGACAAATGCCACCCACGGGTTGTAGCATCGCTGCCTACACCACAGCTCCCACCGGTTCCATTTATAAGAATACACTCTCCTCGTTCCCGGTGCAATATCTGCTACAAGTATGTCTCTTGCCAAGCTTGACAAACCTAAGTCCGGACCCCGGACTGTCTGGTCTGCCCCAATTCGACACAAAATATCACTATTCGCCATTTGCGAACTCTGGTTCAGCACAGCGGTCAAATCACCTAGAAATAACAGTACCTGTTCGTCTTCTTGACGCTCCCAGGTTCTCTCCAGAGCCCTGCGCTCCAAAAATCCAAAATCATAAGATAAACAAAAATCTATGCCCACTCCCGCGCTGTCGGGGGCGGCGGCACTCGCCCGCAACTTATTACCACTTATCCACTTGCCGGGGCCTTCCTCGCCAAATGCGGTCCGGCCGAAATGCACTCCCCCCACCCCCCACAAGTGCTCTGGAAGCCTCGTCTTGGCTGTGCTGCCGCCCTCAATGTCGCTGCAACTACGATTGTGCACGCTTCAGTACCTCCGTTAACGGTTCCCGAAATAATTCACTCAATGTTGGCAGACAGGCGACCAAATCCGGGCGAATATCTTCCGAAAATGCGTACTGGAGACGGTCTCTTCTAACTTTGTGCATCGTAAAAATAGCTTGGATCTGCATCGTTGCCGCATCGACAACCGTTTGTGATAGTTGGGCCTACCACGTGCTCGAATAATCCGCCAGCTTCATGTCAGAGAATTGCAGCGCCCTAAGCAGTGGGAGCAACGCACCAAACATACTTGTTTCAACCGCTACCAAGGCTCCATCGATGGTTGCAAAAATGGATGTTTTTCGCGCAAGCGCAGCAGCAGCAGTGTGCGTGGCAGTGAAAATTTCCTCTGTACTTCGTCGTCCACCACGTATCAATCAGAAATAATAGTGCGCTCCCCAGAGGCCAATTTTATGTTTTTATTCTTATTCCACCAAGCTAGCACAGGCTTTTCCACAGTCCACACCGGAATTTTCGATTTGATTGCCTCTGGCCACAACGAACCGTCCACTGTGTCTTCGAATAATCCAACACAGGCCCTATCGGCCCCACCAAACTCGTTCTGATTATCGCCCAAAATCTCTCGCTCATCCAAAGGTAGCACAGAATCCTCAAAACCTCTCTTCGCCATTCCAGGCGTCAATATTTCTAATCATCTCTCTACGGCGCGGCCATTCTGCCGCCCGTTTTACTCCCCGGGACGCAGCCCTTGAGTCATCCACCTCGCCACTCACACTCAGTTCTCGCATTCGACCACTTTCTCTCACCTGTGCCAAAGCCAATTGCATTTCACGCCCCATTAAAGCCGGTAACGCATTCATCGATTCTACCAAACTACCCCACGGGATAGATGGCTCACATGGCGGCCGAATAACCAATGTTTTTACGGCGCCGCCATCTTTGTTTTCCACCGCGTTAGGCTTACTGAGATTTTGACGGTCGACTTTTCTGCCATCTGTTCCTAAATCCTCCTGATAATCCATACTCACTGTTTTGGGTAGCTTGTCCTTTGGCATCGTGTCACAAGCTTGGCCCATACAGCGTTGTAAGTTACTTAAAAAATAACGAGAGTTCACTCCTTGAGGACGCAATACACCAACACGTCCGTGCTGTGGCAAAAAAGGACAGGGAGGTATTAGGGAAGACAGGTAGCGGGGAAGCAATAGGCAGTAACGTAAGTTTTGTAGTAATTAGGTGAAATTAGACGCAAATAAGTAGGTTAAAACGTGCCGCGGACAAGGAAGGGTATCCCACACGTAACACAGTGAGGAGGATTCTGCGAAGGAGAAACAACATTTTGAG
>JAHWFP010082702.1:572-12623 GCA_023313725.1 Lithobius niger
AGTAAAGGGTCTCGACCTATGCATGAAGACGATCATCTGGTCGGGGACAGGAAGATTTTTGGAAGATTGAAATTACAGGATTCAGACAAAACCTGGAGAACCTGGAAATCTCGGGGAAAATGAAAACAGAGCCAAAATCTCAGGGAAATTTCAGGGAAAACAAGAAATTGTTGGAAAATCAGGAAAAATACAGGGAAATTTGGAAAAAAATCCCTTTCTGTCTGTTTTCTAAGTTCAGTTAAATTAGCAGATCAGAAACAAAATCCTAGGCTAGTATCAAATATTTAAAATTAATTGTTCTTTAATATGTTCAAGTATTTTAGATACAACTTCAATAAACCAAATCTTAGGCTAGTACTATAACATCTGTGATGAAAATATGTTTAGTCCCGTCTGGACTAGAGTCTAAAACAGCTATTTTCTGGGATGTACGATTAATTTCGTGCAAATATTAATAAAAACATTAGCTACTGCCTGTTTTCCCTAACTAAACATCTCTTAAACACCTGGAAATTGCCATTGGATGCACCTGGAAAACCTGGAAATGTCAGGGAAATTCAGAATTAAAAAATTGTCTGCACCCTGAATTACAAAGAGTTCATGACAACACTACTAAATACTCTTTCAGAAACAGACTGGTTAGTTGCTGGCATAGGCTCCCTGATCATGTGTTGTAAAATCACATACGGTGAAGGGTTTTAAAAATCCTCTCTACAAATTTCAAACCTGGATTTTTTAAGTTTGTTGATTTGTGTATGGTCTTGGTTTTGATTGTGGTTAAATATTGCTTATTGTTTCTTAATATTTTTGCACATTTATATCTTGACTTTTGGACCATGTTTGGTCTCCTTGTTTTTATTTTTGATCTGCATTGTAGTAATGTGACCTTTTTAAAAACCGGTTCGGTTTAATTGCGTATATCCTTTGAGAACTATATATGCTCACTGTAAATAAACTAAACCAAGGAAAAGGAGATCCCTGGCTAGATCCCTGACACGTTTCCTCGGTATCTGTGGGAATAGTGGTGGACCGTTCCAATGATCTATCCTACGACAGGGTGGCGTTCTACCTGGGAAACCGGGAAAATTCAGGGAATTTATCAAGTCTGGAAAATTCAGGGAAAAATCAGGGAATTTGATAAAATGTGTATACCGAAATTCAGGGAATTTATCAAGTCTGGAAAATTCTGGGAAAAATCAGGGAATTTGATAAATGTGTATACCGAAATTCAGGGAATTTATCAAGTGTGGAAAATTCAGCGAAAAATCAGGGAATTTGATAAACATACACAGAAAGCCAGGGAATTTAAACATTTTCCGGAAAGTCTTTTTATCTTCAAAGAATAGCGAATTCGGATATCACTTTTTACTTGTAAAACTTTCATCTTATTTCAGTAAAAATCCATATCCTTTTTATTTCATTTATGATAAAGCGAAAACTCCGTGAGCATAAGTAATACGGGACGATACGTGTTAAGTAAGTGTGTTTCTTGATTTGTTCAGATCATGGCTTCCTACTGTTTACAGATACCAGTTATGGCAATATAATTTTTGATTTAGCTGAACAATGTGATGCAGGTATGGCGATTTTAGTGAAATGTGAAAAAAAAATGTTCAGTGCTGTACTGCACCTTCCTTCGACCGATAAAACATCAGGGAAAAATGTCAGTATTGGTCTGGAAAACCGGGAAAAATCAGGGAATTTCATTATGGATTTTTGAACGCCACACTGTACGAGATGAGGATTCAATAAAATAAAACTTGTGCTCATAAACAACAGTTATGAGTCAAAACCATGAAAGGGGCCAGAGCCACTATTATCAGGCCTAAAAGTTAAAAGCAAAGCAGGTATTTAGAAAGATTTACCTTGTTGATTGAGTTTATGCCGCAAAATCGGGACTGTAGCAGAGCACACGCAGTCAGTGGGTAGGCCATTCCAATAATCCACAACCCGGTTAGCAAAGAAGAACAGTTTACTCTATTTCGAGCAACTGACCGTTTGAAGCAATGTTTCCAAGTGAGAGTTTTTTTTTCTGAACATGAAACAAATCAGACGCATTGAAATTAACCTTATGGAATAATGGGATAGGTTAAAATAAATCAGATCTTGAACTGCTTCAATTCAAGGGAGTCCAAAGTTGCGCGCTTTAATCTGTTACTATTAGATAGTTTTTGGAAACCCTTTAACGTTTTTGTGAAGCGGCGCTGAACTCCTTCAATCTTTTTATGTTTCCAATAAATGCGGGGACCGCATCGGACGGGCACGCTTCAGAATTTTTGCTCAATCAATAACTCAACAATAACTTAATGAATAACTCAACATTGGGCTTACTACAACCAAATACAACTTAACAACCAAATGTAGTTTTATATTAAGAGGCTCCTTTAAATCTAAGCTAATATTATGTTTAATGTGTTGTTGTTGTTTTTTTGTTTTTTTTTGTAAATAGTGGCGGTGAATCGACCAGACTCTGAATATTGGTTAAATATTCCTCCTTCGATTTTTTATGTATCCAATCAGATGCGTGGACCACACCGGACTGGCGTGCTCCAGAATTTAGGCACTATTTAGGCTATCAATAGATCGAACATTAGGACTAAACAACCAAATACAGTTCTATAATAAGAGGCTCCTTTAAATCTAATATTATGTTTAGTGTTTTTTTTTCTGTAAATAGTGGCAGTGAATCGACCAGAATCGGTATCGGCAAAATGTCTGTAAAAGATGTCGGGATCGGAACTGATCAATGTGGTATGGGTCAATCCCTAATGTTATCGTGGACAATCTAGATATGGAAGTACATAATCACAGTTATACATCAAGTTCAGGCTTAGCTTGCTAAGGCCTAACCCGCCGTCCACCTCCATCTGGCCAGAACAGTGAACGGTGTGGGCCACGTTAGCTGAGCTCTGCTACTGATCACCTTTGCCGATGACCTTTGACATCGGTTGCTGTGCCAATTCGGATTCTGGTTGCAAGCAGTCATCCGGGGCCGTTAGACATTCGTTGACGGTCCCAGCCAACAGCAGGGGGGGGGGGGGGTTGGTATTTGGTGGGTTGAATTTTGCTAAGAAGGACGATTCCATTTCAAAAGGCCGCCGGAAGGGCTCAAGTTCGTTAGCGGTCGCTTGCTTTCGTCGTTTAATTGAAAATAGTTTATGAGTAATTACGGCCTTCCAGAGGTTGAGACCGAAGTCACTTGTGGCATCACTTAGTGAGCGTAAAACGGGCCTAATGCGTCCCTTTGTAGCCGGTCCGTGGTCAGCAGTTGTAATACAGCCAAGCCCCGACTTTTCCCAGCTGCATGCGTGCGGTTTGCTGTTCTCGAAACTAAGTCGACGGCAGCGCGACTGCATGGTTGTACTGGGAATTCTATCGGTTGTTTCTGGAACTAAACCAGGTAATGGGAATTTTCGCAAAGGCATGAGAGTATAAAAACAAAATAAGCCATTACCGAATAATCGAATACTCTTATAAACAAATAAAAGTAAATTAAATGTATAATATTGATTGAAATGTGCGACCATACTGAATAAGAGTAGGTAAGTTGTTGACCAGGTTTTCTAATGGCAAAATGTTGATGCAACTGAGCTAAAGGCATGCAACGCACATCTTCTCCTGTTGAAAAAGTTATCTTTCCACTTGAATCCTCACAAGGCCAGTCTTTAGGGCAGATTGCTTGCTTTGTTAACCCTTTACCATGGGATTTATTCTTTATTTATTCCCGTGCGGTCCCCAGCTTTGCTGAAGGATATTGATTTGGTAGAATCGGTCCAGCGTCGTTCACGAAAGGTCTGTCGGCATTGAGAAACTTGTCTCCTGAAACAACCTTTGAGTGTTGCGAGGTTGGACACACTTGAACTGCGCAGATTAAAATTTGACCTTCTTAAAACTTTACGTGGCTTTCTTTCTGTTGATTTGGCATGCTTCGATGTTCGTTCTGCGAGTGTAACTAGAGGTCACTCATGGAAACTTGAGGTTCTCCCAGTCTAGAGTAATAGCCGTAAAGGTTTTTTTTTTGTGTGATCAGTGTGGTTCCGGCTTGGAATTCATTGCCGGAGGAGGCTGTGTCCGCACGAACCGTGTCTGGTTGGCGCGAACCGTGTCTGTGTCCGCAGTTTAAACATGTACTGAACGGTCGTCCGTTACCAACTTTCTGAAAAGGAGGCTGTAGCTTTTTGACGCGCACCCAGCGTTAGCCATGGCGCCAGAAGGAGAGAGGGTCAATTTTGCTAGGTAAATCCTATCGGAAATACTAGGTTCTTTTACATGCCACAATCTACATGAGCACGAGACATCACAGGGCCCTTCTCTGCCCGAAAATGCCAGGGGTGGCTGAAGCCGGATTCGAACCCGGGACCTCTGGCACTGGAGACGGTCATGCTAACCATCAGGCCACCTTGCCCTTGAAAAGGAGGCTAGGCATTAACCGACCTACTACTGTTTTTGGGACTGGTATTAGTGGCTGCTGGCCCTTCCATTTTCCCTCCACCTTCTGTGAAAGACTCTTATTACTATTACCAAACCATATAAATTCTTGCTATTGCTATTATTTATTTACCCTTCAAAAAATCTACAATTTCGTATTAGGCCTTGGAAAAAAGTCAGGAGCTCGTAATTTTTCCTTCTTTTAGGAGTGCTAGAAGGCAAGTCGTTTCAGGCGGCGCCCTACCCCAAAAAAGAAAAATGCCAAATTCCAAATATAGTTATTGGGTCAAAGTATATCGTTATTTACGCCACTGCCAGTGCACCTTCAAATTTTACTCCTGGAATGTTAATTTTTTTTTGTCATTACCTCCGCACGGTAACTTTCTCGTAACAATTTTCTCAATTCACCTCGATATCAATTTCAATACGCTTCTCATAACAAGACACTGGCAAAATGTATCGCCGGGCTATTAACGGCAGAAATTAATTCGTAATGTTCCAATTAATATGCGTGATGCAATGCAAATGAGAACATCTTGCGAGTAATCGTAGGACACGTGACTCTTGCTGGCGCCGTGTTTACATTAGAGTTTGGGGGGGGGGGGGGATAGGGAGAAAGCGCGCAAGGAAGGGTGTGGGATATGGATAGGAAATACGGGGAAGGAGGAGACGCGCCAGGGAAATGGAGCGAGTAATAACATGAGTTTGACAAACCAATTAATGAAATCGTTAACAAGTGTCCGACATCGGATCTCCCTCTTATTTATAAAACAGAAGAAATAAGCGCCTGCATTAACATTCGGAATATAGGCGTAGCAATCGACATCAGCGGACGAAACATGGAGGTCCGAGAAGAGAGGTAGCGAAACTGTTCCAAAAGCCGTAACGATAGCAGGGCTCGAAATAATAGACAGCATTGGCGCAAGTTGCATCCCTCAATTCCCAAATGTTGCCCAATTCTTCCGAAGCTTCCAGGGGGGTGCGAAAAATGGCTCATCTAAATCTAAAAAATGTTCAGCACAAAAAATCCTTTACATGATCTTTCTTGTTGCCGCTGAAAAACATACATAACCTGTGAATTTTTGCATTCGTTCCTCGCAATGCTGCGTTTTCCTGGAGGTTTTTCGGTTCCTTGTAGCCGCCAGCTGCGTAATTCATCTGCGCTTGCACGGGCGCAGCCTTCCTCTTTAAAAGCTCTTTCGTGCGAAAGGCAGGTCATCATTTTTCATCCAGCGAGCTTTCGCGTCGCATTGTTTCCCGTTCACCACTTGAAGACCTTCTAGCTTTCGTCTGGCGCTTTTCGTCCGACTGCCTGCAGCTTGCCTCCAGCCACAACGAAAGAGCCCAGCAGCCATGCCCAAGACCACAAAAGAAGCCCAGAAGGATGTCTCCGCCTAGACGACACCTCCTCTGCTCTTTGAAGAGTCTGCCGCTTATTCTGATGCCGTCATTGGTCCCCCAATCAGGACCCGCCGGCCTTGCCTCATGTTTCACTGCACAACCTGCCGAACGAACAGTGTGAACTACCGCTTCTTTCGTCTGCTATTTCAGTTCAGCCAGCCGCTGATGACTACGTTAACACCACTACCACCTTGCCGCTCCAAGGCGGTCAACACTCGCCGTCCTCGCCATTGGATTTGTCGAATGCAGCGAACGACGTTTATGCCCAGCTCAAGCGTAAATTCAAACGTGCTTTGATGTCTGGATCCCATCACGAAAGACTTTCGCCTCAATCTCCAATGGATCTTTCGTCTTTTTCGTCCTGTCAAGCCAGCTGATCCATTCGCGAAACGAAGTAACCCGCATGGTTGAATAAGCCATCCGTGACTTCGGTCATCGCCAGCCACATACTGATCCGCTGCTGTCAGCCACTTCTTCCATGAAGGATAAGTGCACGAGGAAAGATTGGGTTGCAGCAACCTCCAGCGACGCCAGTCATAAACACTCTCTTTCGTTAATGCAACAGCCAACGAAGAAACCTCTGTCCTCCCAGAATCCAGCTGATGTCTCGATCTCCCTTTCGTTGCCCAGCGGTGCAATCTACTCGTCTTTCGTCTTTTCCACTCCAACAAATCAGTTTGACAACGAAACCATCCATGACACTGCTTCAGTACTACGGCAGCAACTGAACCCAGACTCCTCTTTCGTTAACCAGAACGAAAGACCACCTGATCGTCGCATTCAACATCCCTCTTTCTAATCTTCTCAAGACAGTCGAGAACACAGTACCTGATTGTTTCCTACACAAGCCATCCCAACAATCCGACATCCCTTTCATCTACCGGCTTTGGTTTGGTCTTCGTGAATGCAATTTTAAGCCTCTCCTGTACTCGACCCACCCACAATGATTCTCACCAGTTTACTTCGTAACAGTGGCACCATCTTGGGGAAGGGAGAGTCATTAGAATGGGACAAAGATCCACCGCTCCATCGCCCTGGTCGTGAATCAACTTTCAAGCCTTTTGGTGATGGTGCAACAAAAATGCAAGAAATTTCGACACCTACCCCAATCGGAATTCTTGACGGCTGAAATAAAAATGGAGTTTCTTTGTTGTCAAAACATCTTAACCTGATAATTTAGCATTACATTCCTCGAATGTGATGTTTCCCTGGAGGTTTGTTCCGGTGCGCAACCGCCTGCTTGCAGGTCCCTACTGCGCATATGCGTGGCAGTACTCCCTTATAAAAGCGAGAGCGCGGACGCTTTTGGCATTCATTTTTCCTCCAGAGGTGTCCTCCACGCCACCTCGCGCTGCAGTTCCCCTGTATTTCGCACGGAAATCTGGATTGCACCCGATGATGGCCGCCGCATCCGGAGTTCCCACTTCGCTCGCCGCTCCCTCTCATGCTCTCCTTCATCCGCAAGCTACTGCTTTCGCCCTCAGCGATTGCTGGATCTCCGCCCCGACCTCGCCGCCATCGGCCCGATCCTTGCTGCCTCCTTCACTGAAGCTCCACTTTCAAACGTCAATGTTTTCACAGACTCTCCCTTGCAACCCGGCCAGCGCACCCCGCTGGCCAAGCCATTGGATTTTTCGGCTCTACAAGAGGACCTTCAACGGGCGAAAATCATCTACCATGAAGCCAAGAAATCCCTTCAACGAGCAACGGCAGGTTCTCGCTCACCTGCCCGCAACTCTCCTTTGGATTTATCGTCCAACTCCTCCCGAATAGGTAGAAGCGTCTCCCGCAGCGAAGTCCGGAACATCGTACAGGAAACAGTCCGTGAAATGCAAGACAATCCCATGCCGCCTCCCTCCTGTACGTCTTCCGCCCGACACGCTCGTACGCAAGCCTGGATAACTTCTGCCCCCAGCCGTGACTCCCACAAACGGGACTCGACGCCTCCCTCTGGCGCTCTCAAGAAACGCAAGCCAACCTCCCCCTCTCGTCCCCCTCTCGTCCCACTGGCTTTGCTTTTAAAGACGGTCGAAGATACCATTCCCGACAGCTTCCTCTTCAAACCTTCGCAGTCAACCGACGCTCCCGTGATCAACTGTGGGCTGAAAACTGGCTACGGCTTTGCCCTCAGAGACAAAGTCTCCAAACCTCGCAACCTTCTTGGGCAATCCACCACGCTGTTAACCTGCCTCCTCCGGAATGAAGGCTCCCTGCTCGGCAAGGGCGACCCCCTCGTTTTCGACAAGGAACCACCACCTCCTCGACCAGGCCATGAAGGCAGCTTCTTTCGCCCGCTGGGCGATGGCGCCACAAACCCGAACAACTTCGCAACCTACCCAGAATGCGAATTCTTAGGCAGTGAAGTAAAAATGGACTTCGGCACCGCTCTATCGATTCCCAAGAAGGCTGACGTCCCGACTTTCATCCTGTACGAAAACGACAAGTGCCTTTGGCTGAGCCTTCACGCCGCTTAACAAGCCGACGTTCTCAACACTTAGGTAAACGCCTCGTGCGAGAAATTATCTCCGGACGCAAGTCCTGAAGAACTACGCAATCTCTCGTCCCTAATCACTTAGCTCTTCCAGAAGGCAAGCTTCGCCACATACCATTCCATCAACTGGGCTACTAGAGCCCTTTTTAACAATACCCTACTCCTCCGGGACATCGCTCTTTCGTCCGCCACCAACTTGAACGTCTCCACGATGCACCGGCTCCGGAACCAGCCCGTCCACGAGTCTGACACGCTCTTCCGTGGTCTCATCCCAACTCTTGCTCCTCACCTAGACATCTCAGGAAACCCAAAAAACAAATCTCATCCACCTTTCATCCGGCTTTGAAGAATAAACAGCCCATTCCCCGTCCTCCTCTAGACAATTGGAACAAGACGTCGGCTCCGTCTCAGTATCCCCGTCCCACCGACTTTCGCCCGAGAAACTCGCAACCCTTTCGGACGGACCAGCCTCGCTCCCGTTCCGGCCAACGCAACCAGAAGCGAGCCGCCACTCCAGACCAACGAAGCTGCCAATCGTCACCAGGGGGCAGAAGCGGTTTTCGTAAAAATCAACAATGATGCCTCTCACCCATCCTGCCTTCCAGTCGGTGCGAGACTACGCCGATTCCTCCCAGCTTGGCTACAGTTAACATCAAACACGGAAGTCCTTTTCATCATTGAACACGGCTTTCATCAGGAATTTCTTTCGAAACCCCCGCTCCTCCCGACACCGCCGTGGGAATTCTCTCCACCGGTAACTCCACAACTTTCATTCGAAATTTCAGAACTCCTTCGGAAAGACGCAATACGGGAATGCCGCAAGCCGGCCCGGGTTTCTACAGTTCCATCTTCACCCGACCAAAGAAGTCAGGAGGCTCCCGTCTGATTTTCAACATGAAACCTCTCAACAGATATATCCTTAACAACCACTTTCAAAATGGAAACACTCGATTCCATTCGTCTTTCGTTCAAACAAAACAACTGGACAATCACAATCGACCTGGAAGACGCTTACCTCCATGTCCCACTCCATCCAGCCATCACGCACCTCTTTCGGTTCATCTACAACCAAAACGTCTACGAATTCCGCTGTCTTCCCTTCGGCCTGAATGCAGCCCCCAGAATCTTCACGACGGTTCTCAAACCAATTTTGGCAAACCTACACCAAAACGAAATTCAGGCTAACGCCTATCTGGACGACTGGGCCTCAACAATCTGGACCCTCTCATACTGGAACGAAACAAGGACAAGACTCTTCCCTGTTAAACCGACTGGACTTCGGAGTGAAATACTCAAAATCTCGCCTAACACCTGCACAAGTCTTCACCTTTCTCGGTGCCTCTTTCGACCTCCGCACAGCAAGAATTATCCCCTCCCCAGAACGAATAGATCTTCTTCTCCACTCCCGTCTCTTTCGGTCGAAAACAAGCTTTTCTCCTCGGGAACTAAACTCCCTCATCAGGAAAATGGACGCAATGGCGAACCTCGTCTCCTACGGCTGATGAATGGTGAGACCGTTTCACCACCACCGCATAGACAACCCTGCAATCAATCAGGACCGTCCGGACCAACAAATCCCCTTCAATCCCGGCTTTCCTCTGGACTGCCTCCTTTGGTGGTCAGATGTCACCAACCTCACGAAGACACAACCTCTTCACGAGCCACATCCCGACCTGCTCATCTTTACGGACGCCTCGAGAAGGGGTGCCCATCTTGGCACTCATGAAGCCTCATGCCTTTGGCCTCCAACTTGCACGGAACACATCAACTCCCTCGAGCTTCTAGCAATCGTACTTGCTCTGCTTCATTTCAGAAACAAGACAATACAAGTCCAGTCCGACAACACGACTGCCCTAGCCTACATAAGGAAAGAAGGAGGAACGAAATCCAGATCTCTCCACAGCTTGACGTCAGAAATTTTCAACCTCTGCATACCGCACATCACACTCCTTCCTCTCCACATCCCAGGCAACAGGATCTGCTGATAATGCTAAATTGTCAGGTTAAGCTGTTTTGGCAACAAACAAAGAACATTTTTCCGGCCCCCAGCCAGGCTGGCTAAAAATGATTTCTTTGTGCCTAAAACATACTTAACCTACTCCCGACCTGCCTCCCCTCTCGAGTCACCGCCTGACATATTGAGAGAAAAATGAATGCCGAAAGCGTCCGCGCTCTCGCTTTTATAAGGGAGTACTGCCACGCACATGCGCAGTAGGGACATGCAAGCAGGCGGCTGCGCATCGGAAGAAACCTCCAGGGGAACATCACATTCGAGGAATGTAATGCTAAATTATCAGGTTAAGTATATTTTAGGCACAAAGAAACCATTTTAGCCGGCCTGGCTGGGGGCCGGCAAAATGTTTTTTTCTGCCGAAGAAAGCTGAATGAAATTCCGACCCATGGATGAATTGTTTGACAACGACAAATGCCTTCGTTTGGGATTGCGCGATGCTTTTCAGGCACATGTTCTCAACACGGCTGTTAATGCCTTATGTGAAAAGCTCTCTACCAGTTCAACTCCCACTGAAGTCAAGCAGCTCTGGACTCTCATCTCTCAGCTCTTTCGAAAAGCTTCCTTTGCAACCTATCACTCCATGAACTGGATCACCAGGTTTTTGTTTAGCACCTATATCCTGATGATTAAAGACGGGATAGCCAAAGGCTCACAAGAAATAACTAAATACAGATGCAAACCTATTTACAGGCATCAGGCAGTCTGACATATAAGTCCAAAAGGCAACGTAAATAGGTTTGCATCTGTATTTAGTTATATCCTGATGCGTGACACCAGGGCAGGGGGACTTTGGGGAACCAGTAGCGTGGTTCTTGATTTTAAGGATTTGTTTTTCTAAGGAGCCATACATCCTGCTGTACACGCTTTACAGTTTTTTGCATTAATCGAACAAGTTTCTGCTTTTAACACGTGTTGTTGTCTAAGTATAGTTTAAACACAAGATCCACCACCCTCCCCCTTCTCTCCGTTTCAACCGCTTTAAATTATACACAAGCAATAATGACATCTAAAGAATATTATTTTAGAAAACTGTACGTTTATTCAAGTTGGAATGAATGAATGCTGACGTGTTGAATTCTCCCGTTTTCCGCCGTCCAAACAACGAGGGATGTAAATGAACCTACATGCCACAAATGCTCGGATTTGAGAATGGCGGCAGTTATTGTGAGGTTGGCTGCATCTTGGTCCCTCAGCACGGACTCGCCCCCATTCAGCCGTTTGGTCCGTGGTTCTAATAGTAATTTCACACATTCTTGAACGAATAATTAAAATTGTAGAGCTTCATTGTGCCCGGTTATAAATGATGATGAGAATTAATTAGTAATGCGGGGCCTAATTACCTCGAGGGCTAACTCGCAGTTGCGGATAACGTTGGGGTAGAAACTAGGGGATCATTTTGCTATTACGCCACTGTTGGAAAAGAGAAATGTGTTTGAATTAGAGGTGCGATTCAAGTAGTAATAACGTAAATGCACGCTGGTGGTGGGACTTTGAATTGCAATTAACGTTTCTGAAAGACACGAAGTCGTCGACGGTCCTTATAAAGCGTAGCTTCGAAACCTCAATTCATAATGTTGGCTCTTTGTATTGGGTTCCTCTTCTTTACAGGGTTCCCACCAAAATACTGAAATCAATTTCCCTGAGTTTTCCAGGTTTTCCAGAGTAGACGAAGTCATTTTCCAGGCTATTTGCCGTAATTTTAGGAAGGAATTTTTTT